>JAGFNQ010001215.1:0-40962 GCA_024364735.1 Boesenbergia rotunda | reverse complement strand
GAAAGGCCTAGAACTTGAAAACATGTTTATATAGATACTGTAACTCACATCTATTGAGGGATTGAAACTCTGAAAGGACATTCGACCTTTTAAAGCTCCTGGATGAGGATCACCTTCCATTATGACAATGCTATGGGAAGAAATATGGGGTAGAAGAAATATAATAAGTCCTAAGACTAGAGAGCATAAATATATTAGAGCGAGCAAAATTGAACAAACAAAAAGGTCAGAATGACTATAGTAAAAATATGATAAAAATATATAGTTAACTATGAATTGGAGTAATATACAACTAGCTGTTACAATGTCATAGGTCACATATTATCAGAAAGCATGTTTAATCATTTCATGATTGATGACTTGTAAGAGAATAGTTCTTCCTAGCTTCCCGAATCTAACTAGAAGAAGAAGCCAAGTACAGTTTCGATGGAACTGTCATTCCTTCATATAGTGTTCGGCTATCTCTTTTATCATTTTAGAACTACTGAAATATTTATTCTGATATGATGCAAAGGTACATTCCATGAACAAAAGCAACCAAACATGGGAATGAGAACAAAGCATCCATTCCATGACAGTGTTATTCTCTTCCTATTCTATTCTACTCCCCAACTATTACATTGTGTCAATTCCATTTCATATACGAAACATGTTATAAAATAATTAATGTCATATGAAAGGTTTAAAATCTCGACCCGTGCCAATATTTTAGTCCCAGACTCGTATCGTATCGTGCCGTGCCGGTTTCGGTATTTATTTATATATAATAATTATTAGATAAATATGCTTATTGTGTATAATTTAAAAATAAATTGTATATTAATTTTATATAAGTTCTCAATTATTGAACAACATAATATTGTTATTTATTCATTTAATTAATTATTAATTTAAATAATATATATTTAAAATAGTAAAAATATCAGAATATCAATTAAATAGTAAAAAATATAAAATAATAAAAAAATTCAGAATATAAATCTGATTTATTAGACTTAAAAAAGAATTTTTAAATAAATTTTAAAACAATAAAAAAAATTTCATAATATCAATTAATAATATTTATTATTATTTTTTAAAATTTTAAATATATTTTAATATATTTTATTTGAATAATTTAATTAGGATTTATAAAAGTCTATTCGCAATATCACACCTTGGTTAGGAATTATTTAAATTAATTAAGTCTTTTTCGATAACAGAAATGACATCGCACACCGGTCCTGCGATGCGGCGCCAGAAGTGTCACGCAACTCTTCCAACCCCGACAGAGGCGTCGTGTGATGCTTCCAGCACCGGCGGAGGCTTCCCACGATGCTTCCGGCGTCGACGGAGGCTTTCCACATACTTCCGGCGTCAAACGGAAGCTTTCCTCGATCGTTGATTGCACGCGATTCTGTCGTTGTGATGCACAGATGATGCAAGCGAAATTTATTTGCGTGCAGTGTCAGTTTCGCTCCCGCACCAGAACGATAAATACCAGTGGTTTTGGGCTGCATGGATCAACTTTTCAAAAACTGGTCATATGTTACACTTGTCCATGCTCAAGTAGCAAGTGGTTTCACTAACTTTGACAGCACAACTAGCATACACTAATAGTGAGAGTTACTACAATAATAATCAAAGCAACATTAACCAACAAGTCATTAATAAAATTTTCAGGAATGTAACATGCCAAACGATTGCATCATCTCCATCCAATGACATAAGAATTATGAAAAGCTCAAGTAAATGAATTAGTATGATGGGAATATTTGAGAGCCACTCAAACTATCATCGTAAGTTAATTATTACCCGTTATTTGCAACAAAATTTCATCCATCAAAATCATGCAAGATATAGTAGATGGGAAGAGGAAATGACATCAAATACTGACAGGTAAGTCTAGCCCCAGTTTAGTCAAAAGTACAAGGTGCTTCAAGGTGCTACAATCTTGTCTAACGTCTAATCATAGATGACCAAAGAAGCTAAAAGTATCATAAAGTTTTTACAGACGGGGAAAGTTCCAGGGTGATCTAACTATCATTTTCTGCATTGAGAGATGCAAGGTCATAGCTTATGCTATTTGGGGAGGACACTAACTTATTTTCACATTCTTTTTCCCTATTATGCTATTTTTTCACCAAAATTAAACAGCTATCATCATGCATGCATAAATGTATAGACACAAGTCAGTCAATATATCTGCATCATGCACGCATTATTTAAAAGTATATGTCACTAACTTGGAACGTGAACACGAAAAAATAATAGTACCATGAAGGAATACTTCAATAATTATAGAGGAATAACTATAATACAGTTCTGCTTGATGGCAAGCTCGACACCTCTTGTATCATGGGCAATTATTGGATCAGTTTTGTTACAAAAGAAGCCACAATACTGTCACAATCTGAGTCGGCTAAATGGACCTTCAACCACCACTAAACTTTATTTAAGCCAATAACACCAGTGAAATTATGGTCTACTAGAACTGCTCTCAGGTCCTCTTCAATCTCAGAAACAAATCTTAACGAGTCATTTTTCTAAATGGTAATAGACATGCAACTATTATTTCTAGAACTCTAGTGACTCAAATTCATACCTAATATTCAGGCTAATGAACCAATATCCTTGCTCATTCCTTTGAAAAAAGTTGATCGACCATGTGAAACTAAATCCAACAAGAGATATATGCTTCAAACATGTTGCATGACTGGGTAACATCATACTAATTGCAAATGCACCTCATCGCTCACTGATTAGTCAGGAGAAGAAAAGGGATAATTTTCCCCTTTTTTCTGTTCAGACAACTCTGCCATGTGATTACCCATCTCATATACCCTTAACCAAAGACCTGCATTGTTAAGTTGAACTAGATATTCAAAATTCAATTATCAATCATGGTCCATAAGATGAGCTCTAAATACAGTAATGTCAGATGAAATGCAGCATCACCCACTCAAACCATATTAGAATCGATGCTCATGTTTCTTAAGCGGCCAAGTCTATAAACCCATGAAAAGCCCTTAACAAGTTGATACGTTTACAAAAAGACGCCTAAAGGATAAATATACACGGTAAGGTTCTTCCAGATGGTGAAGAATAAAAAAGCAAAAATATATCAGCTACTGTAACAACATAAGTCCGGCGAGCGTGCACAAAAAAAAATAAAAATAAAAATAAAGCCTAGAAAGAAGCATAATTTGACATCCCAGCTATAAAATACTCCAATACAAGCCTAATAAGATCAATTCATACGCAAATAAAATTTTATATAACAAGTGAGGGAAAACCCTAAAATTGCACAGCGAAGCGCACCATCTTCTGGCAGGGCCCGGGACGACGCCGAAGTTTGCCAAGGGCTTGTCATTCTCAACTTCCTTGACCATATCGTCCTTGAGTGAAGCCCGTTGCATAAACTGGAACACGAGAAAATAGACCCATTATTTTTGGACATTATTTTGTGGAAGGGATGTGAAAAGGTAGAGAGAGAGAGAGAGAGAGCGCGCTTGGTGGTGGAGGTGGAGGAGGATATCGAGCACCCACCTTTAAGTTCTTAAGGGTGCTGGAGAGCTGGCGGTTCGCCATCAGTTCTCACGCCGCCGGCGAAAACCACGACGGCGAGGAGAGGGGCGTTGGGTCGAATCGGCGGAGAGGTCACAACCCACCTAATTTCGGCCCAGGGGATGCCCATCCCTCTCTGTTTTATACTCCTAACAATCGTTTTAAATATTTTTTAGATTTTTTATATTACTTAAACATTTAAGAAAAAAATTAAAAGATATTTTTTATTTTTATCATCGCTAAATATTACTTACTTTTTCAATAAAAAAATCTTTATACTAATCCTTAATATTTTATTAAATTATAATAAAAATAAGTACGTTAATTTCAAATGTTTTTCAAGTCCATCTTCGAATTATATATAAATTTACAATCGACATCGCAACGAGTGAAAGGAATTTTTTTTTCAAAGATATACAGTATATTTTCATAATATTCAACTTGAATTCTAATATTTGCGTCTTCGTTTATTCTTCCGGATTAATTAAACGGTAAATTGTATAAAATTCCACAATAACCACTTGATCTTTGTATGCACTCCCCATTTGAATTTTTCTTTGCATTTACTCCTTGATAGATTGAATATAAATGAGTAAAAATTGAGTATACATCAGTAAAAATTGAATATAAAAAAGTGAAATTTGAATATAAAAGAGTAAAAATTGAGTACACGGGTTATTAATGTGGTGAATGCAACCTTATATACTCAATTTTCTAATTTTTATACTCAATTTTTTTCAAATAATACTCATCAAACTGTCTTGTCAATCCCATTAGAGATTTCATGTAAAAAAAAATTACGTGGAGATTACATGCAAGTTAAAATAGCATGTACAGAGTTTATGAAAATTTACCCATTAATTAAATCCAAGTGCCAGCCAGCTGAATTATAAAAAAAAATTATTGTTTGCGTTTTCATTAATTCAGATATGCTTGCTTACAATTTAACTTCTTAGTGATTCATTCTACATAAAGTGATAATTTTATCATCTTAATTCTAATGAATCCAAAAAAAAAATTAATTAATCAGATTGGGCAACGTCGAACTTGAAATGATCGATCCGATTTCATAAAAAATTTTCACCGACCATCAAAATAAATCGAAAAATATTCGCGATAGATAATCTAAAATTTAACATTCTACGATTATGCGTCCCATTTTAAGAAAAAAATTATTTGCAACAGTGATAACAGGATGCTAATTTTAATGAATTCAAGGATTTTGAATATGATGCTAACAGTGATAACAGTTCGATCATAAGGGCACCTACAACGATGCGTTAATTGGGTGTTATAACGCATGATTAACGCGCGCGCGTTAAAACCACTACGGCGAGTCCATTAAAACGCTGACGCGATGAACGCATTCAAATGTTTGAACACGTTCATCGGCGATAACAATAGCATTGCCAATCGATTGGGACTGCCCCTAATCAATTAGAAGCATTCTTAATCGATTAGGGAATCGATTAAGGGTGACCCTAATAGATTGGGGGTACCCCCAATCGATTGGCGGTTGTCCCAATCGATTGTCCCAATCGATTGGGGGTGCCCTCAATGTGTCCCCAATTGACTGGGGGCTATGATTGGAGATGTCTTTAATCGATTGGGGCAACCGTAATCAATTAAAAATAGACAACGATTATCTAAACAGCTAATAAACACCCACAACGATTATGAAACAGTCACAAACGGTAATTTTAATAAAAAGTTAAATGAAAATTTTCGTTTATAAATACTCATCGCCTTACAACTTTCATTTCAATCTTCAAACACCTCCCTCTCAATCACTCTCATTTCAATCTTTAAACACCTCCCTCCCTCTCTCTAAAAACCTCTTCTCTACTATTTTCTTTTGAAATGGATAAAAATAATCATGATTTTTAAAAAAAATTTAGAAATTACTTCTTCACCTCCTTGCTTAAAGATTTTTCTGCTCGCAGAAACTAAATGAAGAGGCTGCAAATAACCAACAAAATGTTGCTACTGCTTCAAATAGCTATGGAGATTCATCTAGGTTTTAATCTTGGTCTTTACATTTCATACTTCTCATTTCTGCATTTGCTATTTTATTTGTCCACTATTACAATGTCTTTTTTCTGCTGTTTCTTTGGTAAAATTATTAATAAAGATCATTTTAACCATCAAAAATAATTTAGGACATGTATGCAAGTACCATTAAGATTCATGCTCATGAGAATTGCATTGTTTTATGTCGAATTTTAAAACATTTTTTTTCATCCGGACTTAAATTTGGTGGTGCTCATTTTGCTTCTCTATGAATGAAAAATCAGTAGCTTCTTGTTTTTTGCTGGTTCAGAGTAGGTGAGGGCACGGCTATAGGTTCCAGGGATTCAAGAATAGGAAGATCAAACAATGGTTCGGACGTTGATCTCAAGAGGAAGCAACCTGAAGCGGATAGCGACAACACTACTTCTGAGGAGATGCTTAAAATCTATAGTGACCAAGGTAAACAGTCATCCTCTAACAATAGAACAGGTTCTCATGAACAACAGAAACGGGGAAAATTCGACTGGAATGTTCTAAGACCCCCCAAAATATAATCCAAAAGGTTAGCGCATACATTCGAATGTATTTGGTTATTTCTCCCCCATTTGTTATTTTTTTCATAGTTTCATTGTACTCGTTTGTAACAAAATTTAGTAGCAACATGGATCTGACATCGGCAAGCTTCTCTTGAGACAATTTGAATGAGGCAGTAGTTTATAGTTTCAGACATTGTAAAAAATTTAAAATTATGTTTCCTTCTCATATGGAAGTGTTGTATGGCTTGCTCGAGCATTAAATCTGTCGATCTCGTGTCTAAATGTGCATCGATCCTTGACGTTTATAAGTATTTTGATCTATTAACATGAATCTATTTGATAAACATGTACAGTAGGCATACTTATCGAAGGATAAAATTGATGAATCGAGTATCGAAGGATAAAATTGATGATCCTCATTGATGAAATATTCTAAATATTGTATAAAAAAGTAAAATTTATCATTCCAACTGCCTTAGGTGATTTATTTCATGGTCAAATTATAATTAATCATTTTAAAAAAGATTTTTTTTTTTTCTGATTTTGTCCTAGAGGTAAATCAAAAAATTACAATTAATCATTATAAGAAGGATATTTTTTCCACTTAGTCAAGATTTTAAATTCTTATCTATTATAACAATATTTACGGATGCTCTGTGGCAAGGGAACATTCTAAACATGCAATGGAGAGAATTAGCTGATAATTTTTTTATATAACGATTAACGAATGTCTTAAATTTAGTAACTCAACTTTAAAAATGTGAAGGAAAAAAAAACTGACAACTGATACATTATTTTAAAAAAATGATGAGATATATACCCAATATTTTTTTTATAATCTAGATATATAACACTTACTATAAGAAAATTTCTCACTTACTATTAAAATAAATAAAAAACGCTGATGGATTATTATAGACAATTCAACATCACAAATAATTCTAACTCGTTCGAAGCAATAAATTCAGGGTGAAATTTAAATTTCATTGTCCAGAAAGTCCATCCCATTATTTACCATCTCACCAAAGGCCCGAAGGTGATATATGAATCAGTATTTTAATATATATTAGATATCAAATCTTCTAATCCATTAAAAAACCATTATTCATCGAGACCAAATTATTTTTGAATAAAGATATGACTTCACGGAGTTCAGAAAATACCAGTCTCAATTTACCTTGGCCTGGTTAAAAAACTAAAACTAGATGATCCAAATGACCACAATTCAAATATGATAATTTGCAAAAGGTTCTCGTTCTCCTTCATGACCCATCAGTTAAATACTCTTGCGCCTTATGACTGCTCAAAATCATCTGTGTCGAGCATAGTTCTTTAAGCAGTGGTGCATTCCTTTGTCCATATAATTCTAGATTAAAAGAAACTAACAGATTCCAATCCATTCAAAACCAAACTGATGGGCATTAAACTCCACGGGTTGCATCTGGATTTCAGAGAGGAATTCACACGTGATAACCGTCTTTAAAAGTGTAGTAAACTGTATATGACAATCCATGAAAGCTGCATCCAGCAAAAACATTATCGCATTAGTCAGGATATGTTATTGCCCCTATCGAGCATAAAATTGGAAAAATCATATTCCTTTAAAATGCCATTCCACTTAATGGTGAACAAAAACAATGGTCAAGGAATTTATACCAAAAACAGGCTAAATGATGCAAAAAGACCCTCCTGAAGTAATGCTCCATGACCTCCAAAATCTTCTTCATCTACTTTTAGTACATACGTGTAATAGCCATATATAATGCTGGTTGATAGCACCAGGAATCTGCAGAAAGTAGAGATAACTTAAGGGATTCACTAGGACAGAAATAAATATAAGAGATTAAAAAAATGAAAAAAAGGCAATATATCACTGCTAGAGGTGGTGGAGGCATATTTGCCTATAGATGTGAAAAAAAAAATCCATGTTTTAAGAAATGAAGAAATATGTGCATGAAAAGGAACCTAGTTGATAGGTCAATAGCCAGATGCAAGTTAGTAAACCAAATTGAAGCAGTGCATTTTACCTGGTGTGGGCGGATATACTGATTGCCACATCAGTTCCATATAAAGATGTAATCATTGCTATTAACAGGAGTGCACCAAAAAATCAACATATCTGGTCCGAAACTGAAGACGATACTGAACCAACATGAAGTTGGAGATTTTTTAAGGTTTTTGGGATACAAAATATTATTTTGAGTTCATGGATGGATCATTTAAGTATAAAATCATATACTATGTAGTTACTACTTATTAAGTAAAGGTTAATAAATAAATAAAAAAAATAAATGACTCATGTATTAATTGTAGCTAACCCACATTGTAAAAGTTCTAAGCTTTTACATAATTTTGCAAGTATAAAATCCAAAAAAAAATCTGGAATCCCAAAAAAACTCCAAAACCCCAACCCAACATGAAAATTTAAGATTCAGATTTTTGTTGTTGATAAAAGTGAATCCATGTTTGAATTTGGGAACTTTGTTATCCGCCAAGCAACATCAGGATGGGTTAGATTTTTCTTAAAACCTGAGCAAACCCAACTCGTGCGAACTCATAGTTAACTCTGTTGATTAGCTATTGCTGCAGCTATATTAATCTGTTTTATTTCCACTGAATTTGAAAAATAAGTCCCCCTGAGTATATGAGGCTACCTGAGATAAACTTCAATACTAAAGTATATGAAAAACTTAGATTAGCATTCACTTGATATACAATTGCTTAAATATGCACACTAAAAAAGTTATCAGAACAAGAATCACTATTCAAACAATATAATTAACGTTCATAAATACTGAAGAAACGAATAGTACTATTTTTTTGGGTTTGGCACATTCATGTCAGTTTTGGATTTTTATTCTTATCTTCTTAGAGCTTTTTATAATTTTGTAATTGGTAATTCAAATTAGAGAGTTAAATCTAATTAGGTTGATATTAGATTAAGAATCGATCAAGTTTTCTTGAGTTTTCACAATTTTTAAGTACTTTTTAGATGAATATCAAAACCTAAAGATGCAAGAGAAGAAGGTTCAGTCAAGTATTAGAAGTGCTCAACTATCTCTCTTGTCCGAATTAAATATGATTTATCTTCTTGATGGCATTCCTCTATTTCTGACTTGAATATTACAAATGACCCCTTGTCCGAATTAAACATGATTTATCTTCTTGATGGCATTCCTCTACTTCTCACTTGAATATTACAAATGATATATCCTTGATTCATACAGCCAATCCTATCGATGATGATGATGATGCGGAGTTCAGTACCAACATTTGGGAGTACTAGCTGCACCTAAATAACTACTTACTCCACAAATCCGTTCAAAGGCTCGCTTTGAGTACTTACTTCTCATATGTTAAAAAGTGGCCATAACTATGTATCCAACTAAATGGATAAAATATGCAGGTAGGTCACAATGTTAAGCAAGCCTAAATCTGAACCAAGTCTGATAACAAATAATACTACCGAGCCTGAACCCAATTACAAATGTAATATGACTACCTGACATGATGCAATAGGATCGGATAATTCGCATATATTCCACTATTGGTTATTCGTTACCATCCTTGGAAAAGAGTGAACTATTTGTCTGGGTGTTTGTGTGTGTGTGTGGAAAAGGAAGAGTGAACTAAATATCATTAGATCTTCCAAAAACTGTTAACAAATGGCTAACAGAGCAAGAACAAAAAAGGTTGAATAGACAAATACAGTATGAAAGTTGAAATTTTCAATTGCAGAAAATCAAAGCAACCCATTCTGGGGGTGGGCAATGGCAGAACTTACGCAACAATCCAGAAAGCCCCAATCAAAGGTACTGCGCCGCACAACAACCCGCAGGAAAGACCCAATCCCTGCCGGATCCAATGCAGCGTATCCCCCAAATTATCCTACAACAACAACAACAACAACAACAACAAAAGCACATACTTCAGGATCGACCTAGACCAGATCTGACGAAAGACAACCCTAATTTTCACGCAATTAGTTAATTTCTCGAAGCCAAAAAGAAGGGAACCATTCGACGGCAAGTCGACCTAGATACCTTATCCCACGAAGCCTCGGGATCGAGCAATTTGAGGAATTTAGAGGATGGAGTATGGCCGTTTTGTAATTCCTGCGAAGAAGCCTTGTTCGACTTCGTCTTCTTCATGATCAAGAAAAAGATGGCTTCTCGCTTGGATCGGATCTGCCGGCGTATGGCGAGACCCCTAGGGCTTGCTTTAGCTTTGACCGGAAGATTCTACTCGATCGGCGATCTTCTCGAGGCGGCGAGTTCTTCTATCACGTCCGTTAAATACAGGTATAATAATGATGAGACGCGAATTCTTTAAGTTGGCTTCTGCTTAAAAGTATTTAAATTTAATTTTTTTACTAAATAAAGTAAGGCGGTATAATAAATCCTTCCTTAAAATCCCACGAGTAAAGTCGATTGAAACCGAATCGAATCGAACTGAATAGATCAAAAATCGAATAAATCGAAATTTTTTAAAAAAATTAAATCGGCCAAATTTCTTGATAAAAACTGAGAAAATCGAACCGATAAAATCTCGATTAACCGAATTAATCGATTTAACCGAACTTTAAAAATTTTATTCCATTTTAATTAAAAAAATAAGATTTTATTTTATTTAATTATATTTTTAAATAAAAATAATTAAATTAATATTCTTATTCGGTTTATCCGAATTACAAAATTCAAAATCGAAAACCGAACCGAATTAACCGAAAATCGAACCAGATTTTGAAACAAAAACCGAAAACCGAATTGAATTCCCAAATTCGATCGGTTCGGTTCGGTTAATTCGATTTTTTTAAATTTTTACTCACCTCTACCCACGAAATAAGAACTGATGTATCGGATTATACTAAATAAACAATATTACATATCTAATTAAACTTTAATTGAAATTATCCATTAGAAGTGATCAATCTGATCTTATAAAACAAATTTATCGAATAAGTGACTCTTAAATAGCGCTCTTACATCATAAGTAGTTCAAACACTACAGATATCGAATGGATTGTAAAAATCGAATCCTGCATAGTAAGAACACTCAATCACATACCACCGTATCGTGCCCAGGAGCCACACTTGGCACGGCGGTAAAATTACTTTTATATGCTCATGTAGTCACGTGTTCGAATTACGAAAATCTCTATGAAAATAGATACAATTGATCCAATACAAAAAAAATAAGAGTGTATTTCGACTTAATAGGTTTCAAGGAATACAACAAAAGAAAGATGCTCGTGAGAAACTCAAAACCATCATTAAAAAGGATAAATCTATACAAAAACAAGAGACAAAACATAACTAAAAGAAGGCATGTCTCAGCATTTGTTATTTTCATCTATACGTTGCTCTCCTAGCAACTTGTTTACTTACAGCTTCACTGGAAGGTTATGGTATGCTCTATGTATTGAGTGGGGAAGCCAAGGGCCGGGGATAAGTAGCTTTTCTATTTCCGGGCACTTCCATACTTCTTGGCCGAGGCCGTTCGTGGTTGTTTTTCATGCTATGGTTGCTTGATTTGTGTTCTGAACTGACGGTTTGGCGGGTATCTTTAACACTTCGAATCTCCTCTAGAGCAGAAACCACCTGATCCATGGTTGGTCTGTTTGCTTCATCAGATAGGCACCGGCGAGTGAGATGGGCAGCATTTTGGGCGGCCTGCAGTGGATACTGTCCCCCCAATCGACTATCCAGGACACGGAAAAACTTTCGCTTGCTTGCTAGTAAAGGCCTTGCCCACTCGACCAGGTGGTGTTGTCCGATAGGACGGTTCCTGTCCAAGGAACGGCAACCAGACAGCATTTCCAGTAGGACAACTCCGAAGCTATAGACATCGCTCTTGGGAGTTAAATGACCTATATTCAAACAGAAATCTTGGGTCACTAGAATTGCTTTAGGTAAGAAGATGAAATATAACCTTCTCCAGCCACTACACTCAAGTTATTTGCTACTTTCAAAACAAAACAACATCATAACTAGAATTTCTTTTACGACAAATTCTAGCATGGTACTGCAATCAGCTATCAGAATGCTGTAGATGAAAGGATAAAAAGTGTCAGTTTAAAATTAGCAATATGGAATGTACAATAGGTCCTACAGCTATCCATGCTAGATGGATCAGTTATTCTGTTCGTTTGTTACCCTTTTCTTTCCTGTTTTGCCACTCCATACGCACGATTTGACTATCCTGATCTGGAAGTAAACTTACATTTGGCAAATATATCCCGATTACGTGTATCTAAAATAAGAATGGTGCATGTTTTTTGCTTATAGACTAAAGAAAAAACCACCACTACTTGAGGCTACTGGAAACTATAGCATTTACCTGTTTGAAGGTATTCAGGGGCAGCATATCCATGGGTACCCATGACCCTTGTAGAGACATGGGTATTATCGCCAGTTGGACCATCTTTCGCCAATCCAAGTCTGAAAGTTTTGCATTGTAGTTCTGTGCATAGAGTAGCAGGATTACTTGTCAAACAGAATTAGCATCGAATCTATGACCTAGAAGAAACCATAATATAACTTACTGAGTCCAGAAGCACATTAGAGGCTTTAAAGTCACGATATATGACTTTTGCTTTATCACTATGTAGAAAAGCAAGTCCTTTAGCAGCCCCAAGAGCAATCTTCATACGGGTGTTCCAAGATAGTGGTTGAAAGTTTGAACTCCCTAATGCAGCATTTCCAAAATCATAAATCTCATTAACAATTAATAAGACGGGTGAAATATGTTAACAGTTTGCATGTACACAAAGAACATACTTCTAAAAAGATGATTCTCCAAGCTGCCGCATTGCATGAACTCATAGACAAGGAGTCGTTGCTCATCCTCTGAGCAATATCCAATTAGCTTTACAAGATTAGGATGAGTTAATTGACCCAAGTAATTAACCTCTGTCTGCAAAGCATAAGACTTGTTGATCAAAATTAAAGTTAAAATGAAAAGAAAATCATAATCAAATAGACAAAAATGTAAGCGCATTAGCAAATACCAGGTCAAAGTAATATCTTCAATGCATATATGCTTATCTAAACCTTTACTTTGATACAAAATCAGAGTAATGGAGATCAAGAAGAAAATAATACTAACCAACCATTCCCTGTGACCTTGGCATCCTTCGTGGTTGAGCCTCTTCACTGCAATGACAATACCAGTTCCAGGCTTGGTTGGTTCATATGTGTGCTCATCAATCCACCCCTTGAAAACGGAACCAAATCCTCCCTCACCTAAGACACTATCTGGACGGAAGTTTCTAGTGGCGATTTTCAGCTCATTGAAGGTAAAACTCTTTACATTTGATGACTGCAAAATCTCATCCTCGTTCCGAGGAGTTGGAGGCACCGACACTCTGCTGCCTGAACTACTGAACGTGTTGCTCTCTCGGCTACCCAGCTTAGAGTCCACACCTGGCGTCCAAATAAGACGAATTTCAAGCTTGTTTGTTAAGAAAATATGAACAGACCACCAAACAAGTGACAAACAATCAAGAAAAACTGCGTCTAGTATTCATCTCTCTAAACAAAGTAATGATCGATTTCAAGTAATACAACAAAGGAATTAATCGAGAGTATAGTGAAGCGATGGATGAACTCGAATTCCCAGCACATGCAAGAAACAGATTTCTCGACAAATAAGTAAGGAAAATAGCGATGATCTAATTCGATCCGACAGAACTCCAACCGAAGTACATGTCTTCGAATAAACACAGCTGATTTCAATCTGACAAGCGGTTCCTTTTATGTACCAAAATTTGTAAGAGGAAACAAATAAATAGCAAAAATCCCACAAAGTTGTAGTTTCCACACAAACTCAGTATTCGAATCTAAACAGAATGGATTAAAAAAACAACTAAAATTTGAAATATTTTATTTTTTAGAGATCGGCAGAACAATCAAAGATGATAAAAAGGAGAAAATTTTGGTACCTGAGGCAAAGGCGCTCTGAGAAGGACTCTCCGCCTTGATCTTGGTTCCCCAGCAATTCCCCATCCCAGACCTCCAAGAGAGCGCAAGCGCGAGAGAGTACCAACCACGAAAACAAGATTTCAGCACCCAAAGGGGGCGAGGCCAATTCGTCAACACGTCGCTATAAAAAGCGAAACAAATCGAAAGCCATGAGGCCCGGAAACTTGACGAGGAAAAGAAGGTGAGGCGAGCGCTGGCAAACAAGGAAGAGGAAGCTCGCCAAACCAACAGCTGGGTGCCTTACTCCCAACTCTCCGACTTCGGAGCTCGAATATCGATCGCAAATTAGCAGCACATTAAGCCGGATAGAAAAGGGAGGAAAGAAAGGTCGCAGTCTTTTAGGTTTGCCGGATCTTTCCTGGATCTCTCTTGGTGGCCCGCTGCCCTTTTAGACCTTCCGTGTAGAAATTTGACCCACAAACGAAGCTCGAGCGATGCTCATCCATGGCGGGCGGGAGGGCGGCGGTCCCACCGACCTCTCTCACACGGAAGCTTCTTTGTGACGGCGAAAAAAAATTGTCCATGAACTATGCTGCAACGATAAGACTAATAATTAATATTTTAGACATTTATATTCGATCTCTGATTATAATATATTTTATAATTTTTTTAAAATAAAGGTACGAATCTTATGATGCTAATCTTCTAAATCATTCATCACGAACACTTTTCGATTTACTTTGATACCGATAAAAACTTCCGTAGGATCTGATCAATCAACCCAGATTCATTTGTTATGTGGTCTAACATTCTCGTGAGGATAAAAAAGATAGAAAAATATATTTTGGCTGTTTATTAATCTGATCAAATATTTAATTGAAAAATTGTTCTAAACTCCAACTCAACTCCCCTCAGTTCTTTACAAAATTTATTTCAACTTCCTACATGTAAAGCTTTATTTAATTCAATACATATTTATTTAATTATTCTCGATTTTTTTACGAACAATTCAAAATAAGATATAATTTCTCCTAAATTTAATATCATTTAAATAAAATCTAGTATATTTGTTATCAAATTAAGTACGACCCTATTGATTCATCTTAAATTGATTGATTGACATGAAGTCCTAATCAATTGATCAAACGAAAAAAGATAAAAAATATATTAAATTCTAATTTAAATGTGTTGAATTTAAAAAAAATTATATTTACTTTTAGACTTATTATATCTATAAAAAATAAGAATGATGTTTCTCATAACAAATATAACTAATTGATTATCGATCAATTTCTAATCAATAGGAGTTTTTCAATTGATTCGAGTAGCTCCAATCAATTATAAGCAGCTCTCCGATCGATTCTTGATTAACTGGGTTTGAAAAAAAAAATCGATTCTAAAAAAATACTAGATTCTAGTTAAATGATACTGAATTTAGAAAAAATGATATTTTATTTTAGACATTTTATACTTAAAAATAGATAATTAAATAAATCGGTATGTATTAGAGAGTTGAAGTAAATAAAATTTTATATGTAGGGAATTAAAATAATTTTTTTTATGATTGATAATAAAGTTTAACATTCAAATAGAAATTTAAAGATAATTTATAGGATTTAATCTATCGGTAAATTGCCATTAAATCTCCAATAGCCCTTTCAACTTTGCAATCACTCCCCACACAAGTTTTTCTTTATTTTTACTCCATGATGGATTTGAGTATAAAAGGAGGGAAATTAAGTATACATCAGTGAAAACTGAGTATAAAAGGGTGAAACTTGAGTATAAAAAGAGTGAAAATTGAGTACAGAGTTATTAATGTGGTGGATGCAAACTGTCATACTCAGTTTTCTAACTTTTATACTCAATTTTTTTCAAATAATACTCACCAAACATCATATCAGGGACTGCATGCAAAGAAATGTTTGTGTGCGGATTACATACAAAGTTGAGTTGGTAAATAGGGATTTTAGGAAAATTTACTCTTAATCCATTTGGTAATTGTACTTTATGAATTATGCGTTCCCTTACCAATAATAATTTATTTCGTTTGCAGTTGAAAGCGACTCTTTAATGGTAAATATATAAAATTTGAAATTTGAAAGGATAATTGTGTCAAATAAAATTATAATTTTCGTGCGGGGTGTACGTACGAAAATCAAAAGCCCTAAAATGGACGTAATCCATTAAGAAAAATGATATGCGGTAAGAATTTGTAGCATGAAATTCAACATGAATGACGTGGCATTCTAATTATAGCGATCTCCGACGGGTTCACTATGCCCCCTAGGTTATAGAATGGTTCGGGGCGCCGGTCGAAGGCCGCCGTTGGTGTCCAAGTGACAATCGAATGCGTATATAAAAAGTGCCACGTCATTTATGTTGGGTTTCATGCTACAAATTCTTGTTACGTATCATTGCTCATCCATTAAATGACTGTGACATCATGGAGGAGACGGCGACAATTCGTTCTTTCATTGGTGAAAAATAAATTTTTTTATTTAGAATTATTTTTTAAATAATTTATTTTTATAAATGGACGACTCATTTATTTGTTATAAATGGGCGACAATTCGTGCTTTGATTGCGGCCGGGTGATGATACCCTTTAAGAATTTTTCCAATGAGACAAACGTGCGTATCTAAAAATATTAGAAAAATGGTATGTCAGTAACAAAATTTAGAGTATAAAATTTAATGAAGATTAAGTCGTACTCTAATTATAATGATCTTCCACGAATTTATTATACCCCTAAAGTATAATTTAATTCGAGACGACGATTAAAAATCACCGTTAATATGCAAGTGACAATCAAATATATATATAAAAAATATCATGTCATTTTTATTGGATTTCATATTTCAAATTTTTATTACGTATCATTTCTCAAAATATTAACAGTCGGAATGAGTCTCCATAAATATTTTTTAATTAATTTTAATAATCGGTAAAAAAATTTATAAGATGAAAACTAATTAGTTTAAATAAATAAATATATAATATCAATTAAAAGAAAATAATCTACAATATTTGAAATCGGAACTCTTATCAGACGATCCATGTGATTTACAAAGGAGATAAATCATAAAAAAATTTATTCAGTATAATAACCCTTTGAATCCATGTGATTTAGAAAGGAGATAAATCATAAAAAAATTTACTCAATATATTAACCCTTTGAATGAGGTCAAGTGACCTGCCATGTATTTTGCATACGCTTAAAATTAATCTCATGACTTATTACAATAATATCATATATAAATACTAAAGATATCAATTCGTGGAATAACCACACGTGCTTTGATGAATAATAAGTTTATGCTCCCAGAGACAAGGTATCATGCTTAACCCCTCCAATGATAAATCAGACATCTAAAATTTGAAATTCAATTACAATATATTATTGAAATTTTCTTCTTAATAAATAGCAGATCTGAAAATACTGACTGTCAAGAGAACCTCGACATATGATTTCCCAATTTACTCAACTGATTAGAATTTTTTATGAAATCGGATTTTTTTATGAAATTGAAAAATTAATCGATTCAAAAAGTTGAATATTTTGGTAAAAAAATAATAATTTCATCGATTAAATTTAAATGGGATTACTTATAAGAATTGGCCACGCTAAAGACTAATTCTCACACATTTCATATTTCACATGCTCCTGGACTCTCTTCTTCTACGTTTCACACGTTCTCTTTTCTTCGTTTCTTTTTTTTACTTTATTTCTTATGATTAAAAGTGGCACTTTATAATCTTTTTTTAAGGAATTTTTCATCTAGATAATTTTAATATCTACACTGGATTTTTTTACCTAACTACGATTATTTATATATATAATTGTTTGATGCTCTTATCCTACCTCCTTTCCAAAGACGATGGTGAGATTATGACACTCTCCCTCACCCTTGAATTATATATATATAAATAAAAGTTGTTTAGACTTGGCTCAATTATTTTTTAAATAATCCTTCTTATAATTCATCTATTAGATAAATTTAAATCATAAATTATAGACATGCAAAAATCTATCTCTAGAAGATCAATAAAAACAAGATTTGAAGTAGGCCATCGAAGGATAAGATAGACCAATAATCAAAGTATGACTTAGCATAGAAAAGGAATAGAGGTTAAAGGGTGGGAAATTTTCGTGAGGTCGGACAGATCATCCGAGATTGGAAAAATCTCGTTAATCATTTTGAATCTCGTTAATCATAAAGGGGGGCTCCTAGACCTCGAGATGTTTATTGCATTCGCACCGCTTAGCCCTCGAAAGGGCCACGTGTTCAGCTTACCCACAAAAGATTCAGATGTCGATAGGAAGAACAATTGATGGCTTCTTGGCTCTCAGAGCTAGACTATCAAGAGAGCAAAGCCCTTCAAAAGACCAAAACTTGTCAAGACATTAATTAGCCTAGACAGATTTGAATTTCAAATAATAGCAATTGAGTTAAATATGTCTAGATCCATCCTTACATAGAAAGCCTTTCCTCAACTGCCAATGTGATTAAGACCTGATTTTTAATGAAGTGAATCGAATAGAGACAATTTGATATGGTGAGGGTCAAAAGACCAGGTTGGAGTTGGAGTCAGAGAATCCTAATCCTGAATCTCAATATCCTATACAAAACATCATACCTTTGGAGCTTGTATGCTCTTTACCTCCGTCCTCACGGGGATCCAGAGTGATTAATGCATGGGGGTGTTGTCTAAGAGGTCCGGAGTTCGAGTCGCGCGAGGCGCACTGGATTAAAATTCTGGGCGTTTGGTGTATCAATTCTCGGCCCAACTGTGCACTAATTACTCCGGGAACTGTGATTTACCTCTCTCGTGATGATCTTGGGGCGGGTGCGACGGAGACGCTCGGGACGAGCGATTTCGCCTTTTATCTTGTATGCTCTTTACCTCGAAGGAGACGAATGCTCTTATCAGACACTCTTAAATAGTAAGGGTCGCTGACACTCTTAATCAGCTTAGACTTACCTTTCTCTTGGAACAGGGACGGATTTACAAGAGGACGAGGAAGATCACTTTGGAATAATTCTCTATCAATCTTTTACTCAAACAAACCATAATCGAATAAAACATAAGATAAAGAGCAAACCACATACACTTCCTTGTTGCCCTCAACAGAATGATCTCGTCGAAACTCTCCACCAGGAACAAGGCCGCCAACCCTAGAGGAGAGGAGACGCTCGTGGGGAGTGCAAGGAATAGATCGAGGGAGAAGAGTTCGATTGTGGAAATCTAGAAGAGGGGGCAGCGGTGCCCGCGAGAAGATGCCAGAGGAGAGCACTCTGTAGGGAGGGCTAGCAGATCCAACTAACTCAAGTTAAACCTGATTCCAACCTGGAACCCGAGCACATTTGAATATGGTTCCTTATCGCTTCAGTCCAAATTCTTTCAATTGAACCAACCTTTAAGTCATGAAAACCAAGTTTAATTTTTTTTTTCACGTTACTTAACTCTAAATCGAGTGCAATTTGAGTCTAACTCAAGCAATAGTCCGACGGGATGAACTAATAATTAATACGTAGATACTATCAACTTAAAATCAAAAGATTAAAATTTAATAAAATTAGTGTGTCAACTCTCTCCGCATATTTGCCATAGCAATTTGAGGATCAAATTTATTTGCAAAAATTTTTCCTTTAAATGAGACACGAATATTGAAACGCTGGGCTTCTAAGGCGCTGGACTTGTAGACCGTCCATCACGAACACTTCTCGATTTATCTTGTGACCGAAAATTTTTTATGAGATTGAATCAGTCACTCCAAATTTATTTATTATCTCATCTAATATTTATCAGTTGAGTCATTGATCTAAAAATGCGAAACCGATTATTTCAAGATTAATCTAATATGAACTAAAACAATTATTTTCCACACAATATAACACTGCTGTATGGGATGGACAACACATAATGTCTCTAAATCATAAAACTAATGGGTAAAGCCTATAACAATGGGCAAAAAATGATTATATTTGTCACGCCGCGAGACCCAGGAGCCGTTGTTCCAATATAAAATCGGACAGTACCTCCCCTGTCCGGCGGACAATTTACACATACAAACACACACGCAGATAATAATAGACATCACCACGCAGTTTAATTGGCCTCAGGCCTCAAAATATATATAGACCCAACATAAAAGCACCCGACAACTAAGTAAATCATACCTGACTACGGACCGGTCCGACTTACGACGAAACAACCAATACACAAAAGCCCCTTAGAGCACACGACACATATGACATATACAAATCACTAAAAGAAATATAAAACATTGCACTACACAGGACAAAACAAAATCCTGCGGTCGCGATGGGTAGGGACTGGCTGCTGGGCTCTTCTGGCGACTCCAAATATTACAACCTGAAATAAAAATATATGGCAACGGGGTGAGTCCATAACTCAGCGAATACCCAGCAGATATGCATAGTATGTTATAATAACAATAAGCATCTACGTTAATACAGTCTCATATCAACAATATGGAAAAACTAGTACTGGAAATACTGAGGTAGATACATACCAGAATCCAGCTAACCTGAAAAGAGGATAATAAGTACCAAGGAAATATCATTAGACATATAATATCAAATAACAAGTCTCCAGAATATGCATGTCAAATAAGTGCAAGAATCAAGTGCAGCAAACAATGCACGATGCAAAATATGCACATGGTGCAATGACATGTGTCACCCCTGACACCAGACAGATCAACGTACACCTGTCATAGGGACGTCTGAACGGGTAGGGCTATGATAACTGTACGCACCCTGCTATCACTGCTCCTAGGTGACCGGGTGGACAGGATGCTGGTGGAGACTCCGCTCCGACCCCAAGCAATGGGGGAGTCAAGCTCTCATCTACTCGTGGCTCAGTAGGAGAAGGGATCCCTGACTGCTACCACGCCCGCGCTCACCCTCCAATAGTGGCCGAACGGAGCAATACAGGGCAAATGCGCACATCCTACGGTATCCACTAACCCATGAGTGGCCGTGTGCGCATATCATGTACCGGAAGACGATTAGGCTCAACCACAAGGGAGTCGCTGATCGCCGGCATGCAACAATGCAAGCATGATGTATGATATGCACACATACATCCCTCATGTCAAATACAAGAGATACATCCCGATATCTAAGCATACATATAGATATGACAATACCTGAGACTGTATGAAACTAACAGCATAATAACTCAGGGATAACTAACAAGTATCCAGAACAGGCATAATAACTCAGGGATAACTACTAAGTATCCAGGACAGGCATAATAACTCAGGGATAACTAACAAGTATCCAGAACAGGCATAATAACTCAGGGATAACTAACAAGTATCCAGAACAGGCATAATAACTCAGGGATAACTAACAAGTATCTAGAACAGGCATAATAACTCAGGGATAACTAACAAGTATCCAGAACAGGCATAATAACTCAGGGATAACTAACAAGTATCCAGAACAGTCATAATAACTCAGGGATAACTAACAAGTATCCAGAACAGGCATAATAACTCAGGGATAACTAACAAGTATCCAGAACATGCATAATAACTCAGGGATAACTAACAAGTATCCAGAATAAGCATAATAAACAAGGCGAGCGTATAATCTTACTGCTGTCTATAACCAACCATGCATAGCAATATGACAATATCTAAAAGATAAGTCAAAGGGTACCCGCCTCAAAATAGGAGTCGTCTGTATCAACAGAGAACCTCCTGTCCAATGGTCCAACGCAATCGATCAGTGTCCTGTATCAAAGATGTATCTAATTAGCTAATATACAAATACCAAATAGCTAATATAACACAACTTCATTAGGATCATCCTAATCCTAATGATCAATCCCAACATACACCAATCTCCAAAGATAAACTCCCATTTTGACATATTACCCATACAAATCCAACATAGAAGTGATCCCAAGTAGAGCTACTGCCCAAGCTACAATTGATCAAGCATACACACCCAAGATCAAATTAACAATCGATCAAACAACTTTAAATCCCAAAGAAAGATAAACAACACCTCAAGATAAAACCTCATGATTCACAACCCCATCCAAACCAAGGTGAACCATTCAAATGCAATCCCAAAACCAACCCACAGCAGATCAAAGATCAAGAGCCACTCATACGAATTTGCTATGGGTCACACTAATCCATCCCTCAAGAAAATCAGATCCTAAATCAGAATGCAATCATATCATACTCCAAGATTAAACTAATACCAGAACAAGATTCATCCCATTCTTTGCCCATGGTATAACTTCTAAATAAAAACCAGATTGAAACCCAATCCCAAACTCACAGCAATGTAAGGGCAGGAAAACTTTACAACATCAAATCCACCTCAACAACAAACACGCATGACAAGAGAACAGAGTTCCCATATCCAAACTAACATCAATACCTTACCTCATAATCTGTATCTGATATCAACATAAATCTAAGCAGATCCAAAAACACCAAATCATAACTTAGATCCCAGCTTCAAACAGCAGCACATAGCAAGACTCAACTCTAATCAATAACTCACGGTAATCACTAGGAATCCAATCCAATCAGCCAATCCCCATCCTAAACACTTATCGATTGATCAAACAAGAAATCCCAAATTCTGCCCATTATGAATCATGAACAGCTTACCTCCCAAAGATCACAGCCACCGAATTGCCCTCTCCAGTTGGCCTTGATCGAGCTAGGTCCCGATCCACCACGCGGAGGAAGATGCCACTGGATCCAACCACGGCGATGCTAAATCAAGGACCAAATCAGTGTAATCCAAGAAAATTGGAGGAAACCCATTTGCCACACTCAACCGAAGTGCTCAAGGAATCAAACTTATCGGAAAATAGATCACCGGCGTCGACACTGGCATCGAGCGATCGACACAATGGAAGAGACGCTGGCTTCTTCTTGGTTGCGATTGATTGAGGAGGAATCGACGCTTGGCTGTGGCTAGGGCTCGCGGAAGGGAGAGGAAGGAGGGAGACGGCGCTGCGGCTAGGGCACGCGAGAAGGGGAGGGGAAGAAGGAAGTCGGGTCGGGCGGCTGCGGCTGCGATCTCGCGAATGAAGAGGAGGAAGGGAGAATAGATAGGGTGGGTCTCGGCCGATTAAAACCTAGGTCAGATTTTAATCAACTATATATATATATATATATATTATATTTATATATATATATATATATATATATATATATATATATATATATAGTTGATTAAAATCTGACCTAGGTTAATAATATATATATATATAATATATATATATATATATATATAATATATATATATATATATATATATATATATATATATTAAGCTTCTCCAATAAATAGGATAACCTAATTATATTGTTTTCTTTATCTGATTTATCCTCATAAATTCTACCAAGGGTTCAGAAAAATTTCTGAAAATTTTCCATCATATTCTATAAGGTTATTTCTTGATTTAAATTTTGAAATTACTTGCCGTATTTTACATTCTCCCCCACTAATAAAAATTTGGTCCCCAAATTTCATCATTCCTCATACGCCACACCCTCGCAACTAATCATGTCTTTACTCCTCATGAGTACACACTTCGTCTGATACCCTAAAGTTACACTGCTACGGTAATCCAGAGGTTATCATCCGATAATCAGGTCCACCCGAACAATCCTCAATCATCACAACTATCCAGGGCACTCAATCCTAAGATCACTGGCGCCAAGTCTATACTTCGATGCTTAAATATAAAATGTCAAATCCAAATGTAGCACCCGAGTATCTCCAAGTCAATAACAACCTCTCAAGCATCACAAGTTATATATCTGTATATATATATCCTCTAATAGACCATCAGAAAATCACATATAATTTAAAGATTGTGCCGATATGTCGTACCATATGCTGCTATCAATAACAGACTTTCTAAATAATCAATCACTAAAAGATCATTTATCCACCCAATGATCCATCCAAAGCTACAATCCGATAGGTCCGCACTAATAGAATCCTCAAAATACAACCCATCATAGAGATTCGTCAATCACAATCCACCTCTGAACACCCGCGAGAAAGTCCAAGGTGATATCAACCTTATCATCCCGTGACCTAATAGGTCCACGATAGGGGTATAATAATCGAAAATCAGTGGACATCTTTGACCTCCTGATTAATGTTCAATATCTCACCGGAAGATGAGGATACAGCTAACTCCATATCCTCCGCACCCTAGCGAGTCGTACATCCTGATGCACCATCGAGATTATCCAACCACATCCACCCCATCTATGAGTCAAAATCCCTCATAGACTAGCATAGCAACAAGCGAGTCACACCGACCATCGACTCGTAATCCATTACAGTCCAAATCCACCACTCCATGGTCAAAACCTTCTAAGGTCCTACTCCATAACAAGGAGATAGAGACGTGCAATCTCTCAGGAGTATCTCAATATTCTCATGAAGCAATTCCTTTATATCCCAACGGGGCGTCCTCGATATCATCTAACCAAAGGTGGTCTAGTTTTATAAGTGATTTGCCTCCACGTAAATCATAAGTCCGTAGGTACCTTTTTAGTTATTCAACCAAGTACAAGTGATCTATGGTCAAAGTCTCCAAGGAACAGAATGTATCAATCAGCTACTAATCATAATAATATGTAGCTAATGCTACCCTATTGCATCAATGCAGATCATGTTCTCAAGACATGTCATCTAGCTTATCTGTCCAGATATACGCCAAATAAGAAAAACTTTGTAGCTCCATAAGTTAAAGTGAATTGATCCAATATCATGAGAGAATTTCTAACTATACATAAATATACAGGAATAACAACCTGATCCAATAACATGAGAGATTTTCTAAATCATACCTAAATATACAGGAATGATAACATGATCCAGTAACATGTGAGAATTTCTAAATCATACCTAAATATACAGGTATAGTAACATGATCCAATAACATGTGAGGATTTCTAAATCATACCTAAATATACAAAAGGGGTAACATGATCCAATGACTTATGAGAATTTTCTAACCAATATCTAAATAGGATAAGGGATACAAAAGACCAGGAGAAATACCTGTCGCCTGAAGAAGTCCCATCGCCAAGCCCCAAACAACCACATCGATAAAACTCCGAACAAATCCGGAAAGACTCGTAAAACAAGTAGGCATCGCAAACCTACGTTCTGATACCAAAATAAATTGGTATCAGGTAGACACCGAAAATCCACAAGTCCTCAAGGTATCCGACAACATGAGCTCTGATACCAAAATAAATTTGTCACGCCCCGAGACCCAGGAGCCGCTGTTCCAATATAAAATCAGACAGCACCTCCCCTGTCCGGCGGACAATTTACACATACAAACCACTAATAAAACATCACCACGCAGTTTAATTGGCCTCAGGCCTCAAAATATAAAACATAAAAGCACCCACAACTAAGTAAATCATACCTGACTGCGGACCGGTCCGACTTACGACGAAACAACCAATACACAAAACCCCTTAGGCACAGACACATATGACATATACAACCCAAAAGAAATATAAAAATTGCACTACACAGGACAAAACAAATATGCCGTCGCGATGGGTAGGGACTGGCTGCTGGGCTCTTCTGGCGACTCCAAATATCTCAACCTGAAATAAAAATATATGGCAACGGGGTGAGTCCATAACTCAGCGAATACCCAGCAGATATGCATAGTATGTTATAATAACAATAAGCATCTACGTTAATACAGTCTCATATCAACAATATGGAAAAACTAGTACTGGAAATGCTGAGGTAGATACATACCAGAATCCAGCTAACCTGAAAAGAAGACAATGAGTACCATGAAAATATCATTAGTCATATAATCTCAAATAACAATCTCCAGAATATGCATGTCAAACAAGTGCAAGAATTAAGTGCAGCAAACAATGCACGATGCAAAGTATGCACATGGTGCAATGACATGTGTCACCCCTGACACCAGAGAGATCATCGTACACCTGTCATAGGGACGTCTGAACGGGTAGGGCTATGACAACTGTACGCACTCTGCCATCACTGCTCCTGAGTGACCGAGTAGACAGGATGCTGGTGGAGACTCCGCTCCGACCCCAAGCAATAGGGGAGTCAAGCTCTCATCTCCTCGTGGCTCAGTACGAGAAGGGATCCCTGGCTGCTACCACGCCCGCGCTCACCCTCCTCATAGTGGCCGAACGGAGCAATACAGGGCAAATGCACACATCTACAGTATCCACTAACCCATGAGTGGCCGTGTGTGCATGTCATGTACCGGAAGACGATTAGGCTCAACCACAAGGGAGTCGCTGATCGCCGGCATGCAACAGTGCAAGGATGGTGTATGATATGCACACATACATCCCTCATGTCAAATACAAGAGATACATCCCGATATCTAAGCATACATATAGATATGGCAATACCTGAGACTGTATGAAACTAACAGCATAATAACTCAGGGATAAACAACAAGTATCCAGAACAAGCATAATAACTCAGGGATAACTAACAAGTATCTAGAACAGGCATAATAACTCAGGGATAACTAACAAGTATCCAGGACATGCATAATAACTCAGGGATAACTAACAAGTATCCAGGACATGCATAAAAACTCAGGGATAACTAATAAGTATCCAGGACATGCATAATAACTCAGGGATAACTAACAAGTATTCAGGACATGCATAATAACTCAGGGATAACTAACAAGTATCCAGGGCAGACATAATAACTCAGGGATAACTAACATGTATCCAAGACATCCATAATAACTCAGAGATAGCGTATGATCTTACTGCTATCTATAACAGTGTATGCATAACAAGATGACAATATCATAAAGATAAGTCAAAGGGTACCCGCCTCAAAATAGGAGTCGTCTGTATCAACAGAGAACCTCCTGTCCAATGGTCCAACGCAATCGATCAGTGTCCTGTTTAAAAAATGTATCTAATTAGCTATTATACAAATACCAAATAGCTAATATAACACAACTTCATTAGGATCATCCTAATCCTAATGATCAATCCCAACATACACCAATCTCCAAAGATATACTCCCATTTTGACATATTACCAATACAAATCCAACATAGAAGTGATCCCAAGTAGAGCTACTGCCCAAGCTACAATTGATCAAGCCTACACACCCAAGATCAAATTAACAATCGATCAAACAATTTTAAATCCCAAAGAAAGATAAACAACTCCTCAAGATAAAACCTCATGATTCACAACCCCATCCAAACCAAGGTGAACCATTCAAATGCAATCCCAAAACCAACCCACAGCAGATCAAAGATCAAGAGCCACTCATCATATACCAACCCAAACACCAATCTGAAGCATCCCTAATGCTTCATTCCATAAAATCATCAACCAATCTCTCCACCACAACATTGATCTTGCCAGAAGCATCCTATTATCCACCAAGCATACTAATCCATGGCAGAGGACAATTTGAACAGAAATGAAACCCTATAGCTAAGACCATCATCCCAAACAAAGCAACACAGGGACTCACAACCTGCAATATGATTCCGAAATTTGAATCGTAGTATAGAAACTAAAAGAAAACTAAACAAACATCCATGGATCAAATTAGTAACATCATCCTCAACCATTATTGGAAAATCCACACCATACCTCAGTGAAGGCTAGCACGAGCAGTCTACCCAATTCCAAACTCACAGCAATGTAAGGCAGGAAAACTTTACAACGTCAAATCCACCTCAACAACAAACACGCATGACAAGAGAACAGAGTTCCCATATCCAAACTAACATCAATACCTTACCTCATAATCTGTATCTGATATCAACATAAATCTAAGCAGATCCAAAAACACCAAATCATAACTTAGATCCCAGCTTCAAACAGCAGCACATAGCAAGACTCATCTCTAATCAACAGCTCACGGTAATCACTAGGAATCCAATCCAATCAGCCAATCCCCATCCTAAACACTTATCGATTGATCAAATAAGAAATCCCAAATTCTGCCCATTATGAATCATGAACAGCTTACCTCCAAAGATCACAGCCACCGAATTGCCCTCTCCAGTTGGCCTTGATCGAGCTAGGTCCCGATCCACCACGCGGAGGAAGATGCCACTAGATCCAACCACGGCGATGCTAAATCAGGGACCAAATCAGTGTAATCCAAGAAAATTAGAGGAAACCCATTTGCCACACTCAACCGAAGTACTCAAGGAATCAAACTTACCGGAAAACAAATCACCGGCGTCGACACTGGCATCGGGCGATCGACACAATGGAAGAGGCGCTGGCTTCTTCTTGGTTGCGATTGATTGAGGAGGAATCGACGCTTGGATGTGGCTAGGGCTCGCGGAAGGGAGAGGAAGGAGGGAGACGGCGCTGCGGCTAGGGCACGCGCGAAGGGGAGGGGAAGAAGGAAGTCGGGTCGGGTGGCTGCGGCTGCGATCTCACGAATTAAGAGGAGGAAGGGAGAATAGATAGGGTCTCGGCCGATTAAAACCTAGGTCAAATTTTAATCAACTATATATATATATATATATATATATATATATATATATATATATATATATATATATATTAAGCTTCTCCAATAAATAGGATAACCTAATTATATTGTTTTCTTTATCTGATTTATCCTCATAAATTCCACCAAGGGTTCAGAAAAATTTCTGAAAATTTTCCCTCATATTCTACAAGGTTATTTCTTGATTTAAATTTTAAAATTACTTGCCGTATTTTACATTCTAAGTCTAGAAAGAACGAAGTTTTACGAAGAATTCCGAAAGATTTTTGAACGATCGATATTCACCCCCCCCTCTATCGACGGCACCGGTCCTACACTAAACTCTCCCAAGAGGTACTCACCACCACGATCTGATCGTAGTGTCTTGATACTTTTACCTCGATGTTTCTCCACATGTGCCTTAAATTCTTTGAATTTATCAAAGCATTCAGACTTGCGGCATATCAGGTAAATGTACACATACCTTGAATAATCGTTTATAAAAGTGATGAAGTATTCAAAGCCACCTCTAACCTGGATGGACATAGGACCACACAAATCAGAATGAACCAGTTCTAACACATCTTTGGCTCTATACCTCTTAGCCCTGAAAGGCCTCTTGGCCATCTTACCTTCCAAGCAAGATTCACAGGTTATGAATTCTTCCACCACTAATGATCCCAAAGGCCCATCGGCTATCTACCTCTGAATCCTACTAAGGTTAATATGACCAAGCCTAAGATGCCAAAGATATGTCTGGTTCATTTTAGAAGGTTCCTTTCTCTTATTTTGGTTAGATGATGAGCTATTGGCCTCTATTTGCATTGTGGGAGCTTTTGGTTGCAGAGTATACAAATTGCCAACCTTAGTACCCGAACAGATAATCTCTCTATTTCTCTTTATAACAATTTTGTTATTAAAAGCAATAGAATATCCATCCTTTATTAATCTAGAAACTGAATCCAAGATCTTTCTAAAAGAGGGTACATATAAGTAATTTCTCAAAATCAAAACTTTATTCCTATCAAACGATAAATAAATGTCTCCTACTGTAACAGCCACCACCTCTGTCTCATTGCCCATGTAGACGATGATTTCCCAATCAGCTAGCCGTCGGGTTTCCTGAAACCCCTACAAAGAGTTGCAGATTTGATCAGTGACTCCAGTATCTATACACTAGGTTCTGGTAGATAGCACCGCTAAACATGTTTCAACGACTAAACATGAAGAAATACCTTTGTCTTGACGATGGGGATAGTTCGCCTTCCAATGTCCAGTTTGCTTACACGTGAAGCACTTGCCTCTCGACTTCTTCACGCCAGACTGAGGTCCCTACGATCCTGCTGCCTTCTTAGACACACCTTGCTTCTTCTTCTTCCTGCCTTTCGACACAGAAGTAGAAACTCTCTGAGTAATCAAGGCCTGAGAACTTTGATGAAAAAGCCCCTCTGTTGCCTAGAGTTCTCGCAGCAGTTCCCCCAACATATATTCATGCTTGTTCATGTTGTAGTTGAGCCAGAATTGCTCAAAACTCCTAGGCAGAGACTGGAGTATGATATCGACCTGGGTTTCCCTGTCAATCAGTGCTCCAAGGACCTCAATCTCATTGAGGTGGGCCATCATCTTAAGGACATGATCCCTCACGGGTGTCCCTTCGACCATGGTAGTCATCATCAAGTTCTTCATCGCAACCTACCTAGCGGCGCAACCCTAGTTCCCGAAGAGCTCCTTGAGGTTTAGCATCATATCACAAGCAGTGGGCATGGCCTGATGCTAATGTTGCAATACATTTGACATAGATGCCAAAATGTAGCACCGTGCCATCTCATCTGCCTTGACCCACTTCTTGTAACGCTTCCTCTGCTCTTCACTAGAATTCTTGCCAGGATTTTCAGGACACTCCTCAAAGAGCACATATTTGTACTCTTCAGCAGTAACGACAATGTCCAAGTTTCTTTTCCAGTCTATATAATTGGGGCCAGTAAGTTTATTCTCCTTAAGTATGGTCGCTAGTGGGTTAAAGGCCATTTTGAAACTACCTGAGAATCACAACAATCACAACTTTAGATTTAGAAAATAAATTGATTCCTCAAACAATAAATTTCGAAACCAACCAACATCTCAAAACACCGAGAAATTCGCATGCCACGATGGTGTGGAGGTATACGAATTTCTACATTCGTAAGAGGAGATTTTACCCATTAATTTTATTATCTTGTTAACCTAACTTTTGACAAATAAAATTAATAGTTGGTTCACTTCGGCCCTACAAATAATAGCAGTGACTCCGATGGGGAGGATACTATTATTTACATCTAAGTGTTCACCATTACACGATACTAAGAAAATTATTTTCGATTATGTGTCATCCGATGGGGAAGTACACACGCTCTTCAATAACTTTCTATAATCTTTTCTGACCCAGTGATTCGCAGAACAAGCCCATCCGATGGGGACGAAGGCACTCAGAGTCGATGTGCAGACTTGTTCGCATCACTTGTCAGATAGTAATGGTGGTCACGGGACCCTTAGGGTCCCTCTCCCACTTAGTTATTTAATTTGAGGAATTTTCATGCACACACACAACAAGCACATAACCAAAGCAACAAATAAGCAAAATCCTAGATTTTTCCAACAATTATGGCCTTGGTCTCCAATGCGCCTCCAGTCGTGTCGTCACCTCATCCGCTCCTCCCTACACCATGCGCAAGCCACCATTGAAGGGATCTCCGAGCTGAGATGACTAGCTAATTATTTACATCCATCGATCCTATACTCCATGAAGGAGTGTACATATAATCTAGATCGAAAGTAAATAAAAGCTCGGCAAAATATGTGTCGTATTTAATTACAAAAATTAAATGCCTATCTATCCTCGTCAACCCTGAGGATTTAATTAATTACAATAATGCACAATCAACCACATACAACCATTATTTAAGCCATGATACGTCGTAATCTAGTGCTTGCAACAAAGAGTTAGCCTACGCACATTCACATATCATCCAGCAAAAATAACATATATGATAATGTGCAAAAGATTAACCGAATCCTAAACACACAAAACTAGAAACCTCAGCTCTGATACCAATTGTTGGGTATGGATTGGCGGGTTTCCTAAACGAATACTTGGTCATCCTTGAGAGACCTCTCCATGTCTATAGATTAAAAATTAATCCGAATAGAGACCCGTCTCCCAAACGACCATCTTGTCATCGTATCAATCAATTCGAATTACAACTTAGCCAATCTCAAAGATCGAGCCTTGTAATTCGCCTAACTGATCGACCGAGAAAAAGGCGACAAGTGGATCGCCAGTTTTTGTATTTATTATTGGGGTCCAAAATAATTAATTATCAATTTCAATTAACGAATAATTAAACAAGATAATTAATTAAACATCCACATGAAATGATAAAAATAAAGAAGGAGCCAAGAGAGAAATATACCTCTCTTTACCTTACGGTCTTCTACCGTATGTCCCTGCCCTCTTGGACATCGTGTGGGCGATGAGCTACCAAGATCCGGAATCACCAAAGGCCTCCAATTAACGGCTTCTTCACGCACCGATCAAAACCCTAGAGAAGGGTTCACCGCCGGCCACCTCTTCCACCCTACTCCTTGCACCACCGGCCTCAAAGAGCTTCCCAAGCTAGCCAACCACAAGGAAGCACCAGAGAGGAAGATGGAGAAGAAGATGAAGAAGAGAAGAGTCCTCCTTCTCAACCCAAACCGGCCGGAATTCCCTCTTCTTCCCATGCTTGCGGCGCCGCTGGCCACCAAGGGAAACACCTCTTCTCCAACGCCGGCAGCCCTCTTCCTCCCTTTTCTTGCCGAGCCACACAAGGAGGATGAAGCTCCTCCTTATCCCTATGGTCGCTGAGCACCAAGGGTGAAGAAGAAGAGAGGAAAAGAAAACAAAGAGGATGAACTCCTCTTGTTGCCACCGGTGCCCTAAGAGAGAGAAAAGAGAGAGAAGAGAGAAAAGCCTAGGTTGTGGTGATCAATTGAAATTAGCCTTGGTTTCATGATTCCATGGGGTATATATAGGGCTACGATAGAGACCATGTCGAGGAGTTGGGTCTTGGCCCGCTAATGGATCGAAATTTGATTCATTAATGAAGATTCATTCCACTAAAGGATCTCCATTGAACTCCTCACATACCCCTATATTTTCATACGGGCTCCACCTATTATGAGTACATTCATCTCCCCATGTTTAAGATATCGAATATCCATCGATTAATTTAAATTATTGACAATTTTCATTAATCAACTTGTAACTCCTTGACTAGTACCACTCAACCTTATCATCATGTTGGATCAAATCCACCTGCAGGGTTTAACATGATGAACCTTATGAGCTCATCAAGGGGGCATCATCATCCCGACTCACCAGGACACGGATTCCGTCAATAATCAATGGAACACCATGTAAATAATATTATCTTCCAACTTACCGGGCCTATCGATTTAGCAGAATAAATCTTGTCCATTGGTAATTCGAAGAAATAAAATACTAATTACATGTGCCCGTTATTATATCGGGATTTAGAGATTGTACACCATAATACACTGAGGTTTGATCCAATTATTAAGTCAGTACAAATTGGATCACATCTATTTTGGTCCTGCTCAATGCACACAAAACGCACTAGTGTAATTCTATGGTCAAGATAAACCACACCTAATTACACTACAACCATCCCGATGGTTTGTCCAATTCCATCTCGGTTGTGAGCCTCTACTTATACAATGCAAGGGACTTGATAACATGATCTTCTATACGTCACCACACATCATGTTATCTACAATGCAAAGTATCAGACTATTATGCATATATTAATATAAACATGCAACTGTGTTGTTGTGATTCTCTTTCAAAATGTGGATGTCCATACAAAAAAGACAAAACTTTTAGTATCATCCTAACATGAGCCACGTGTTAGTCACCCCTAAGCACTCGAGCGCTCGTGTAGGGCCATATCAGCGATCGGATAAGCTTCAATGGGGCTATAAATAGACCCCCAAAGCTTAGTTATATTCAAGCAATCATTGTACACGAATTCTAATATGAGTTTCTATTATTTTCTTAAGTTCTTCATTGTGTACGAGGCTTCTCCGCCCCAAGGAGTTAATCAAGAGATCGAGCTACGTTTTACCTTGGATTAGCAATCTTGCTGCTTACAAACTAAGTAAATTGATTGTGTCTCTTTTCCCTTTCTGTTTTTAGTTTATTCTTATGTTTATCTTGCTTATAATCTAACCTCCATCTTTGTTAAGAAAGAATAAAAGATTATATTTATTTTTCAGGGGCAATTCACACCCCTCTTGCCGACTGCACAATCATTATCAAGTGGTATCAGAGCCAAGATGCTCCAGAAGAACTAACTACCAACTGAAGCAAGTACAAAATGGTCAGACTAGTCATCTACCTGTCAAAGTTCAAGGGGGAGTTCGCTACATAGAAGCGAAAAATACAAGTATTTTTTAAAACTGATTTTGAATTACTACTAATAATGAAAAATGACTTTGATGTTTCTAAAGAAGCCGATAATAAAGATAAAGACAAGTGCCTCTAGACGAAAAGGAGCAAACAGATTTTGTAGGCAACGAGAATGCAAAATTTCATCTGCTAACTATACTACCTGCATAAGAAGTCAACTAAATCTGGATGTACCAATCAGTGAAGGAACATTGGGAAAGTTCCTCGAACTCCACGAAGGTACTTCTGAAACAAAACTGGCAAAACGAGATCTGCTCCGCAACCAACTCAGCAACCTCTGAATGGAAGAAGGAGAATCAGTTGCCCAGCTACATGCCAAACTCAAAGAACTGATCACGAAACTTAAAAACCTCGGAGAAATGGTAATGAGTCGCGGCGCACAAAGGTATACTTTAAACGCATTCCCGAGGACACCAGATTGGACTTCCGTAATAAATGCATACTTCAAATCTACAGATCTTGAAGTAAGTACCTTAGAACAACTATTTTCGACATTAGAACTTCATGAATCTCGGTTCACAAGAAAGAGTGTGATGAACAACATAGCCCTAAGCATAAGGAAGATCCTACACAAGGAGGAATCTTCAGAAGATGAAGAAGACATGACATACATGTTAGGACTGAAAGGAATTTAGATATCTCCACAATGGTATGATATTGTCCACTTTGGTCCTAAGCACTCATGGTTTTGCTCTTGGGCTCTCCCAAAAGGCCTCATACCAATGGAGATATTTTTTTTCCTTATAAGCCTATGATCTTTCTTATGTGTTTTCGATGTGGGACTATGTTTGCAACCTTGCAACCCCAACAATCCCCCCTCAAACAAAGGACCACAAGCTCCCCTCAAGCGGAAACTCTTTCCGTTTAATGTCCGATCCTCAACCCACCAATACTTTCTGCCCCTCGGTCCACCCGTCCTACTAGGACTTCACCGCCTAGCCGCAACTAGGACTTCACTGCCTGGTGTCTGGTCCTCTAGATCAAGACATGGAGCCCACACATCCTTTATTCAAGGCTTAACCCACATTGTAAGATCTGGATTATAGCTCTAGCGCGTGCTTCTTCGGGCGGTTAGTCCGGTGAAGAGCGACCTAACTCTGATACCAATTGTTAGGATCGAAAGGAATTTAGATATCTCCACAATGGTTTGATATTGTTTAATTTAGGCCTAAACCCTCATGGTTTTGCTCTTGGGCTCTCCCAAAAGGCCTCATACCAATGCAGATAATTTTTTTCCTTATAAGCCTATGATCTTTCTCATGTGTTTTCCATGTGGGACTATGTTTGCAACCTTGCAACCCCAACAATACATGCTAAGAAAATTATCTAAATATTTCAAATCTAAAAGGCTTAATAAAGTGCAAGGTAAAAAATATTCCCCAAAGAAAATGAAGATCTGTTGCTACAATTGTGAGGAAAAAGGACATATTAAGGAGAACCGCTCGAGATTAAAGGTGAACAAATCCAACAGGGTTAAATACAAGAACCTAAAAGCCATATGGGACGAATCATCATCAGATGAGTCCGATTTCATAGAACACGCCGAACTTGCGCTAATGACCACTCACGAAGAAGAAGAAAGCATCGATAAAGGGGGAGCCACATCTAAAGATAACAACGACAAAGGGGGAGCCTCGAACTTCGAAAATGATATGGTAAATGAGATATATTTTCTACCTCCTGATCAACTTTATTCAGGTATTAAGGCAATGATGACATCAATATATAAATTAGAAAATAAAAAATCTAGAACTGAAAAAAACAACTACCTTCTTCCCACTTGAAATGTTTGACAAATTAAAATATAAAAATGAAAAGCTAAAGGAAGAAATTGAAATATTAAAAAATCATGTATGCTCAAAAGTTTCGAGTCCTAAAATTAGATATACAGGAGGACTAAATTGGTATTTACGATTTCACAGAGGTCAAATTATAAAATTCTTAAAATTTATATTCCACCTAAATTTTTGATTAATCATGTTGGAAACACTTATATTTGTGGTTTTTCGGGCCACGAAAACCGCTTTTTCGCGTCGCAAAAACCCCGAAAGCCCCAATAGCAAGGATCCGAGCGAAGAAAGCCATTTCAAAAATTACGAGTGCTCGTTTACATGCTTCAAAACCCGATCTACTCCTAGATCTAAAGAGGGATAAACATTTTACCTTTGATGCGTGCCCCGTTTAATCCCGTTCGCTCCCTTTTGGATGTCGAATCTCTAGGACGTCAAGTGCCGTCCCTCTAGAAGTATCCAAGCGAACAAAAGTAGATGGATGAAATCCTTTAGGTGTGCTAGCACCTTGTAGGATTCGGCCAAGAGGAGAAGAAGAAGAAGAACTCCAACAATTGGAGAGGAAGAAGAGAAGACACCCTTAGAGGAAAAAATGAAACAAAAACCCTTTTGTTCTCCCATGGTGGCCGACCACTTAATGGCCATTAATGGCCATTAAGTGGCCGGCCATAATGGCCACTAATGGCCATTAGGTGGCTTTCCTTAACCCCTTTCAATTTGAATTCAAATTCAAATGGGGGGGAAACCAAGCCAAGTCATCACTTGGTCAAGTCAAGGTGAGGTGGCCTTTTGGTCAAGTCAAACTTACCTTTTATGGAATTTCCATATTTAGTCAAGTCAAACTTGACTCCATTTCTTCTCCCATGTCAAGTCTAACTTGAAGTGGAACCAAGTCAAGTCAAACTTGATTTGGATTTGGGTCAAGTCAAACTTGCCTTTTATGGACTTTCCATATTTAGTCAAGTCAAACTTGACTCCATTTCTTCTCCCATGTCAAGTCTAACTTGAAGTGGAACCAAGTCAAGTCAAACTTGATTTGGATTTGGGTCAAGTCAAACTTGCCTTTTATGGACTTTCCATATTTAGCCAAGTCAAACTTGACTTCAATTTTTCTCCATCTATTTGTTCTTTGCGTGTGACCCTATAGGTTCTTGTAACGTTGGCAATGCTTCTAACCTCTTAGAAACATAAGCAATGAGCGGTATCTAGCAACACATCATTGCTACCCAAGTTACAAGAATGTTGAGATCCAACATCACCAATGTGACTAATAATTGTGACCATCACAATATGTGACAATGTCCTTCTATCCTCGATATCTAGATTGATCTTTCATGAGGCATAGACCGTGTCATCCTCCAATCAATCTATGTGTCTTGAACTCCAAGTAGACTCACTATAATCAAATAAGCTCAATATCTCATATTGCCTTATTTGGGCATGGCCATGCACTTAGTGATCTCACTCTATCAAGACTATGATATCTCTCCCGTCATATAGGAGGGATAGATCCCATCTACATCACTCCATCCCTCCGCATAATTTGTTACATACCCAGTAATCGCCTTTATAGTCCACCCAGTTACGGGTGACGTTTGACGAACCAAAGTACATAACTCCTTATGTAGGGAACTATGGTGACTTCAGGTCTAAGGACTAATAGTCATACTAATAGTCACATGAGAAAGTATATGACACTCATATAACGATCCATGATACTTTCTCATGGCGGGCCATTCAGTATACATTCTCTAATGTATACCCATGTGTCAACTTGATATCTCATATCCATGACTTGTGAGATCAAGTCATCATGTTGACCTACATGCTAGTCTCTATGCATTAACATTGTCCTTGAATGTTAATACTTGACTAGGAATAATTAAGAGTAGTGTTCTCTATATCATCTCACTATCGATTCAACTAATCGATTGATATAGATAAGAACCTTCTACTCAAGACGTTATTATACTAAGTTATTTGGCACCAATACACATAAGTACAATAACCATAAGAAATGCCTTTATATATAAGAAATATATATACAAGAATATGATACAATGAGTCCAAAAAGTAATCATCATATGATTGGCTCTAGGGCTCTCACTAACAATCTCCCACTAGCACTAGTGCCAATCGCTGTAGTATCTAATACCCAATGACCTAGTTGACCATCATGCTTTTATCTGTGCCAAAGCCTTGGTCAAGGATCTGCGACGTTAGCCTCTGTGGGTACTCTGCAAATCTTCACATCTCCTCGATCGATGATCTCTCGAATGAGATGGAATCGCCGTAGTATGTGTTTGTCTGCTGATGTGAGCGAGGTTCCTTAGCCTGCGCAATAGCTCCATTTTGTCACAATAGAGCTGTACTGGGTCGGCTATACTAGGAACCACTCCAAGCTCAGTAATGAACTTGCGGATCCAAACTGCCTCCTTTGCTGCCTCAGATGCAGCAATGTACTCAGCTTCTGTTGTAGAATCAGCAACTGTATCCTGCTTTGAACTCTTCCAGCTGACAGCCCACCATTTAAGCAAAACACGAACCCTGACTGCGATCTGTAGTCATCCTGGTCAGTTTGGAAGCTAGCATCACTGTAACCCTTTACAGTTAGCTCCTCTTCGCCTCCAAATATCAAGAAATATTCTTTAGTCCTTCTCAAGTACTTAAGAATATTCTTGACTGCTATCCAGTGACGTTCACCTGGATCTGACTGGTATCTGCTCGTCATGCTCAAAGCATACGAGACATCAGGACGAGTACATAACATGGCGTACATGATAGATCCTATGGCTGAGGCATAAGGGATCTTGCTCATGCGGTCTCTCTCCTCTCTAGAAGAAGGACCTTGAGTCTTCGAAAGACTCACGCCATGTGACATTGGCAGATTTCCCTTCTTGGAATTCTGCATGGCAAACCGTTGCAAAACGGTATCAATGTATGTACTCTGACTTAGGCCAAGCAATCTCTTAGATCTATCTCTATAGATCTTAATGCCTAGAATGCAGGCTGCTTCACCTAAGTCCTTCATTGCGAAACAAGTCCCCAACCAAGTCTTCACAGACTGTAGCGAAGGGATGTTGTTCCCAATGAGTAGTATGTCATCCACATACAAGACTAGGAAGACTACTGTGCTCCCACTAACCATCTTGTAGACACAAGGTTCATCTTCATTCTTGATGAAACCAAACTGTTTGATCGCATCATCGAATCGAAGATTTCCAGCTCCGAGAAGCTTGCTTTAGACCATAAATGGCCCTATGCAGCTTGCATACTCTGCCAGTATGCTGTGGATCTACAAAACCCTCAGGCTGTGTCATGTACACATCCTCGAGGAGGTTTCCATTCAGAAACGCTGTCTTGACATCCATCTGCCAGATCTCATAATCGTGGTAGGCTGCAATAGCAAGCATGATCCGAATGGACTTAAACATCGCTACTGGAGAAAAGGTTTCATCATAGTCAATACCATGAATTTGCTTGAAACCTTTAGCTACCAGTCTACCCTTATAGGTATGAGTAAGTCCATCCATGTTAGGCTTTCTCTTAAAGACCCACTTACACCCAATGGGTTTGACCCCTTCAGGTGGATCAACCAAGGTCCAAACTTGGTTAGTGTACATGGATTCCATTTCGGATCTCATGGCTTCCAGCCATGACTCAGAATCTGGGCTCATCACAGCTTCCTGATAGGTGGTAGGCTCATTCTTAATGATCATACGTCATCATGGTCAGGCAAGAGAAATGAATATCTCTCAGGCTGACGACGTACCCTATCAGACCTGCGAAGAGGTAGGTCTACCTGAACAGGTTGTTGTTCCACAATTTCTTGTGTAACAATCTCATCCACCACTTCTTGTGGTCCTGTTCAGTATCCATTAAGGGCTCATGCTATGGTCGTTGTCTTGAATTTCTTCAAGATCAAACGAACTCCCACTAGTCTTTCTAGAAACAAAGTCCCTTTCTAGAAAGACCCCAGTCTTAGCAACAAACACTTTGTGCTGACTGGGAATGTAGAAGTAATATCCCTTAGTTTCCTTGGGATATCCACGAAATAGCACTTATCGGATTTGGGTCCCAGTTTGTCTGAGACTTGACGTCTAACGTAAGCCTCACAACCCAAACCCTCATGAAAGACATCTGGGACTCCTCCCAGTCCATATCGTATATGGTGTCTTCATGACCGCCTTTGATGGAACACGGTTAAGTGTGAACGCTGCCGTGTCTAGAGCATATCCCCAAAAGGATATAGGAAGATCTGCGTGACTCATCATAGATCGTACCATATCTAATAAGGTACGATTCCTCCTTTCGGATACACCATTCCACTGTGGTGTTCCAGGGGGAGTGAGTTGGGATAGAATCCCAGACTCAGCTAGGTAGTCACGAAACTCATGGCTCAAGTATTCTCCACCTCGATCTGATCGAAGTATCTTAATACTCTTGCCAAGTTGGTTCTGTACTTCATTTCTGAATTCTTTGAACTTTTCAAAGGATTCAGACTTATGTGTCATCAAATACACATAGCCATATCTACTGAAGTCATCAGTAAATGTGATGAAGTACCTGTACCACCTCTGGCAGCGACATTGAAAGGGCCACATACATCACTATGTATGAGTCCTAACAAGTCTGTCGCTCTTTCGCTATGTCCACTAAAGGGAGTCTTAGTCATCTTGCCTAGAAGGCATGACTCGCATGTCTCATATGATTCAAAATCAAATGAGTCCAGCAAACCATCCTTATGGAGCTGGGACAAGCGACTCTCATTTATGTGGCCTAAGCGACAGTGCCAGAGATAGGTTGGGTTCAACTCATTTGATCTCAACCTCTTGGTATTCACGTTATAGATAGGGCTCTCTAAGTCTAGAATATAGAGGCCATTCATCAGATGTGCGCTACAATAGAACATATCCTTTAAATAAACAGAACAACATTTGTCCTTTATTATGAATGAAAAACCTTTGTTATCTAAACATGAAACTGAAATGATATTCTTTGTTAGTACAGGTACATAACAACAGTTATTCAATTCCAGTACAAGCCCAGAGGGTAGATAGAGAAGTAAGTCCCTATAGCAACAGCAGCAACCCTTGCTCCATTGCCTACTCGTAGGTC
>JAGFNQ010001214.1:473031-500960 GCA_024364735.1 Boesenbergia rotunda | reverse complement strand
ACATGCATCTCATGTCAGAAGCACCAGTGCCTGCCCCACCGGCCGACCGAAATATTGAAGACATCCACCGTCTCTTGCCCGTTTGACCAATGGGGCATGGATATCGTAGGTCCCTTTCCACTCGCCCCCGCCCAGAAGAAGTTCTTGTTGGTCGCGGTGGATTATTTCTCTAAGTGGGTGGAAGCTGAGGCGCTAGCCCGGATCACCGAGCAGGCGGTGATTAAGTTCTTATGGCAAAACATTTTATGCCGATACGGGATTCCCCACAAGTTAGTTTCTGACAACGGTCGGCAGTTTCAAGGGAAGAAAATCAAAGAGTGGTGCTCGGCATACGGCATCCAGCAGGCCTTTACATCTGTGGCGTATCCACAGAGCAACGGCCAGGCAGAAGTCGCCAACTGGGAAATCTTGAGAAGACTCAAAACAAAGCTGGATCATGCAGGAACCAACTGGGTAGAGCAGCTGCCCGGGGTCCTTTGGGCAAACAGAACCACACCCAGAGAAGCGACCGGGCAGACGCCTTTCCACCTCTCAAGGTTGTAAAAATCGCTAGGCGGTAGTTGGGCGGAGGACTACCGTCTAGCGCCTAGTCGGCGCCTAATCGGCGCCTAGGCGGTGCTAGGCGGCATTAGGCGGCACCACGGTGGGGTGCCGCCTAGCGCCTAAGCGGCGCCTAGGCGGGCCTAGGCGCCGACTTTTACAACAATGCCACCTCGTCTACGGCAGCGAGGCGGTGTTGCCGGTCGAGGTCGGTTGTGAATCTGACCGGCGGTTAAGCTATGACGAAGGGAATGATGAAAGAAGGCGCTTAGAGCTTGACCTCATAGAGGAAGTCCGGGACAAAGCAGCCGCCCGGATGTTCGCGTACCGTCAGCGTATGAAACAAAGGTACAACCAGAAGGTGTTGCCGCGCTCGTTTCGAGCCGGGGACCTAGTCTGGAAACGTATAAAGCCGGTCGGTGATGTTAACAAATTACAACCACAGTGGGGCGGGGACCCTTCAAGGTAGTCAAAATTGCATTCAGGCGCTTACTACCTGGAGGAATGAACATGGAAAAAGACTTGACCGTGGAGTGCCCCACACTTCCGCAGTGCAACGGAGCTTAATCTATTTTCGTGAAACGCGCATCTACTACTTCGGAGGCCCACTCGCCGAAATCTTCGACCCGAAGGATCCAGTCCACGTCCACGTCATTCCTCTTACACGTCTCCGGTTGCCGGCCCATCCGCCGGCGACAGGATCAAATTGCGGTCGGGAGAGCCTTTCGTTACATCTAGAATGCTGTGTTTTACAGATTACATCACTCTAGGGCCTCTGTACATTTGCAAGTGTGGGCACTCCATGGTCCGGTCACACAAGGCAAGTCATACCTGGGCGGACGCAGGCTGACGCGTCATACCCTCCAGAAGCCTGAGTCGGCGACTGACCGGAAGCGTCAGCCCACTCGGAAGCCTGGACTGGTTCCCGGTCGGAAGCGTGGCGGCCCACGTGGAAGATTGGCCCATCCGGAAGCCTAAAGCGGTGTCCGGTCGGATGCGTGGCGTCCCACGCAGAAGATTGGTTCCCTTTGGAAGCCTGAGTCGGCGACTGATGACTGGAAGAGTCAGCCCACTCAGAAGCTTGGACTGGTTCCCGGTCGGAAGCGTGGCGGCCCACGTGGAAGATTGGCCCATCCGGAAGCCTAAAGCGGTGTCCGGTCGGATGCGTGGCGTTCCCACGCAGAAGATTGGTTCCCTTTGGAAGCCTGAGTCGGCGACTGACTGGAAAAGTCAGCCCACTCGGAAGCCTGGACTGGTTCCCGGTTGGAAGCGTGGCGGCCCACGTGGAAGATTGGCCCATCCGGAAGCCTATAGCGGTGTCCGGTCGGATGCGTGGCGTCCCACGCAGAAGATTGGTTCCCTTTGGAAGCCTGAGTCGGCGACTGACTAACTGGAAGCATCAGCCCACTCGGAAGCCTGGATTGGTTCCCGGTCGGAAGCGTGGCGGCCCACGTGGAAGATTGGCCCATCCGGAAGCCTAAAGCGGTGTCCGGTCGGATGCGTGGCGTCCCACGCAGAAGATTGGTTCCCTTTGGAAGCCTGAGGCGGGCGACTGGAAGCATCAGCCCACTCGGAAGCCTGCATTGGTTCCCGGTCGGAAGCGTGGCGCCCACGTGGAAGATAGGTCCATCCGGAAGCCTGAAGAGGCGCCCGGTCGGATGCGTGGCGTTCCACGCAGAAGATTGGTTCCCTTCGGAAGCCTGAGTTGGTGACTGATTGGAAACATCAGCCCACTCGGAAGCCTGGACTGGTTCCCGGTCGGAAGCGTGGCGGCCCACGTGGAAGATTGGCCCATCCGAAAGCCTAAAGCGGTGTCCGGTCGGATGCGTGGCGTCCCACGTGGAAGATTGGTTCCCTTTGGAAGCCTGAGTCGGCGACTGATTGGAAATATCAGCCCACTCGGAAGCCTGGATTGGTTCCCGGTCGGAAGCGTGGCGGCCCACGTGGAAGATAGGTCCATCCGGAAGCCTGAAGAGGCGCCCGGTCGGATGCGTGGCGTTCCACGCAGAAGATTGGTTCCCTTCGGAAGCCTGAGTTGGTGACTGATTGGAAACATCAGCCCACTCGGAAGCCTGGATTGGTTCCCAGTCGGAAGCGTGGCGGCCCACGTGGAAGATTGGCCCATCCGGAAGCCTAAAGCGGTGTCCGGTCGGATGCGTGGCGTCCCACGCAGAAGATTGGTTCCCTTTGGAAGCCTGAGGCGGCGACTGGAAGCATCAGCCCACTCGGAAGCCTGGATTGGTTCCCGGTCGGAAGCGTGGCGGCCCACGTGGAAGATAGGTCCATCCGGAAGCCTGAAGAGGTGCCCGGTCGGATGCGTGGCGTTCCACGTAGAAGATTGGTTCCCTTCGGAAGCCTGAGTTGGTGACTGATTGGAAACATCAGCCCACTCGGAAGCCTGGATTGGTTCCGGTCGGAAGCGTGGCGGCCCACGTGGAAGATTGGCCCATCCGGAAGCCTAAAGCGGTGTCCGGTCGGATGCGTGGCGTCCCACGCAGAAGATTGGTTCCCTTTGGAAGCCTGAGGCGGCGACTGGAAGCATCAGCCCACTCGGAAGCCTGGATTGGTTCCCGGTCGGAAGCGTGGCGGCCCACTGGAAGATAGGTCCATCCGAAAGCCTGAAGAGGTGCCCGTCGGATGCGTGGCGTTCCACGCGGAAGATTGATTTCCTTCAGAAGCCTGGGTCGGCGACTGATTAAAACAACAGCCCACCCAGAAACCTGAATCTGAATCCGGTCGGACGTGTGGTGACTCACCTTAGTCAGATCAACCAGTCGTCTACCTTACACAACCATTTTTCCTGCGCTTAATTCGGCTCTCTGGTCGGGCTTAAGGCGATCCATATCCCCCACCCGGCTAGCCGATCAGCAACATCTGCTTAGTCGCTATCTAAAGTGACACGAAGGAAAAGGCTTTTCATTGCTGCTTACTCGGAAGCATTACAAAAAAGAGAGCCCCAACCGGCGACTCAAGATTACATGATTAAAATTAGGTAAAGGGCTGGAAGAAGTCTTTAGGGAGTAGCTCCTTGACCCGGCTCACTATGACGGCATTGGCAGGAAGGTCGGCAGGCAGATGGCCGCTCTCTTGGAGCTGCAGAACAGCGCTGTTAAGGCCCATCTGGAACATATCAGATGTCCGCTTGCCCAGCTGCTGGCCGAACTCTTTGGAGTTGATGTAAGCCAGGCGATGTGCGTCCATCCGGGCGGGCTCGCCTGCTTGGTACAGCTTCAGGCTGTCAATTTCCGCCCGGAGGTTAGCTAACTCCTTGTCCTTCTCCTCCAAGGCAACGGCTTGAGAAGCCAGCAGTCCTTCAGACAAACGGAGCTCGTCTCCCGTAAGTCTAAAGCCTTCTCCTTGGCATTCAAGTCCGACTCCCGAGTCGCCAGCTCCTGCTCTTTCTCGTTCAAGGTCGTCCGGAGCTCCTCCGAAGACTTCATCAGCGTGTCTAGTTCCGCCTTCAAGGCTTGGGCCTCGACAGTCTTCTTGTCGAGGTCCGATCGGGCACGGCGCTGCCTATCCAGAGCCTTCTTCCTCTCCTGCGCAAGGGTCGCGTGCAGGGAGGAAGACCGGGCATACGCCCGCTCGGCTGCCTCCGCCCGGGTGATTTCCTCCGTCAGTCGCGCCTCGGCGGAACGGAGTTTCTCCTTAAGGTCCAGTATCTCCGAACGGAGAATAGCGGTGCCCTCCTCGCCGGCCGGTAAGTTCGCATGCGCCTGGCGGAGCTCCCATTCCTCAATCCGCCGCTCGGCCGCTCGGCGTCCCCTGGTGTTGGTAACTAAGGCATAGGCGACGCTCGAGCAGGAGGCCCAAAACTACAATAAGAATGTTAGAAAAAAGCAAGTTAGTTAAGCATTGAAGCATCGGACTTACATGCGTAGCGTCCTGAATGAATTGGTCGGCCAGTCGGATCGGGGGTCTGGAAGTCCCCTCCCTCATACCCTGCTCCCAGCAGTCCGCCAGTTCCCCATAAAGGGTAAGCCGCTGCTGGACTTCGAAGGGGGCCACCGGGTCGACCGAGGGGAGATATACGCCATAGCCACCCGTCTGGGAACGTTGTCCCCCCGAGCGCGACGAACCCGGTGCGTCTGCCGACCGGCTTGCGCTAGCCGGGTTGGCAGCTGCCTCTGCAGGCTGGGAGCGAGAGCCCGACGCAGAATTCCTCGGGCGCCTCTGCAAAGGTTGCGGGTCAGGAGAATCAGAAGAGGATAGGTCCACCTCCGCCGGTTCCTCAATACGGATAGAAGCACTGGCCTTCCGCTTGGAAGGCAGGGACTTCTGCCGGGAAGGCAGAGCCTTCTGCTTGCCGGAGGATCTTGCAGGGGCAGGAGATTTCGATGAGCCGACCGGCTCCACAGAACCGGTCGCCGCCGGTTGGGCAGAAGGAGCCGGAGAGGCGGGCTCCGCGCTCTGAGGAATCGGAGGTTGGTCGGGCAGACTGGCCTGGCGCAGACGCAGTTGTTCGGCCGCCCGGGCGTTTACTTCTTCGTCTGCCAGGCCCAGGGCCGCATCGAGGGCCGCTTCCCACATCATCTTGGCTGCAAAATCAGAAGATATTGAGTTAGGGAGAAAGAAGTACGAAACAAAAAATGACTTACAGAAGGTGTCGGGCAGGGCGGCAGGCACTCGGCTTAGCCCAAATATATACAAGACGGCGTCGTTAAGAAGTTTCATGCCGTCGAAGCGGAGGCCCCCGAGTCGAGAAACAGCCATTGTAAATAAGGGGTCGGACTTAAAATTTCTTAAGGGAGTTATAGGGGGCATGTCTTCAACCCATCCGATCGGGAATCCAGGGCTGGTCGGAGGGCTTATGAAGAAAAAATGGGTTTTCCACCCCTTATTCGAGGAAGGAATATTCTCCACTATGGATAATTTGGCCCGGGCTTGGAGAAAGAAATTCCCGGCCTCCTGTTTCTTCGGATAATAAAAGAAATAAAGAACCTCCGGTCGGAGGGGGACTCGGTAAAGGGTAAAGAGAACTATTAGGTTACATAGTATACGAACGGCATTGGGAGAAAGCTGGAAGATAGGCACATGGAAAAAGTTACAGAACTCTACAATAAAGTGATGAAGAGGGTAGCGCAGGCCAGACGTATGTTGGTCCCGGAAAAACACAAAGAAGCCGGCCGGGGGCTTGTGCGGTCTGTCAGCCTTTGTAGGAACGACGATGCGATAGTTTTCAGGGATATCGTAGGCCAGTCGGAGATCAGAGACGGTCTCGTCGTCAAGGGTAGACTCGACGGAAGTATACCACGTAGAGGCAGCCATGGAGCAGGAAGAAAGGGAAGAAAAGGGGAGAATCTGACCGTAGGTGGTGGCGAAAAGGATTAGGAAACAGGCGGAGAAGCACGAAAGCGGCGGCGACACGCGAAGCCGGCGGCAAGGAGCGAGAAGCGCCGAGTTAGAGAGAGAACAGCGAAGAGCAAATGAGGGTTTCGGTGAATATGGAGGCCTATTTATAGCTAGGCCGAAAGAAGGGCGACCGTCCGATGGCGATCCACGTGTACGGTGATCGCCTCATCCAGGCCGTTGAGGCGTCACACGATCAGCCTCGAAAAGACGCGCCGCAGGCGCTGACGTCGCCTGCAACGGCGACAGGGCGCGCCGTCCGGTCGGCCAGCCAGAAGCTGCCGCGTGGCGGAAAGAATTAAGCGCGTTAATGGCCATTAAAAGCTCGTAATCATGGGGATAAATCGCATCCCGGTCGTCCAACCAGCGTGCGCCACGTGGCCTGGATCATTAAAGCGGATGTGATGCCGTTAAGGCGCCGGTCGCATCGGGCACGTCACATCGCCTCATTCGACTTAGAATGTCACGTCTCCATTAATTGACTGACACAGGCGATCACAGGAAAATCGTCTTGGGGCACGTGGCACTCCACGTTCCTGGCGACCCAAGACATACGTTCACTCGACCAAGCGTCATCAACGCACAGCCTATAATTCGACGACACGTGGCAAACCACTCTCACCAACTAACAACACTCGTCCGGTCGGACGCATTCACAGTGTACGGACGCGTGGCGACCCACGCTCCTTTCAATCGGGAATAATTATTTTGCCTATGCGGGACAATTTATGAGGACACGTGGCGGCCCACGTTCCTCCGGTCAAAATTTTCATCCGCGCGGACATCTTCATCGTATCAGTGATTAGTCGGGAATGCGTGGCGGCCCACGCTCCCCTATTACTCCTCGTCCGGTCGGACGGCTTCACTAAACAAGATGGCGCGTGGCGACTCACGTCCCTCTTGATCAACAATCTTATTCCACCCAGGCGGCTCGTGCAATACACCGCACACGAATGCGTGGCTACCCACGTTCCGGTCAGTGGCAAGGAACTGTTTGCCCACTCAGACCTTATCAACATCAGCTGTTGAGCATCATGTAAAGCCGGCCGGATATTAAACGGGCAAAAGTAGCTCGGCCGCAAAATGGTTGTACACAAACAGTCCAGTCAGTCGGACTGATCGCCTCCTTCGACTAGACTCGAGGGGAAGGCTATTGATCCTGCCCTATCTTTGGCACCGTACGAACAGCCAACGTGGCAAACGGCCTGGCCAACTTCAGGGTTCACGTCATTGTACGGGCAGCCAGCTTGGCAAACACCCTGGCCGGTCCCAGGGTCTCTGCCGGCCGGTCAGACTCAAGGCGGCCGGTCAGAATAAATGTAGCGGTTCATCCGGCCGGTCAATCCCGGTCGGCCATATTAAGGTTATTACCCCTCGTTTATCCGGGTACTGCAGCCCGGCCACTTAGGGGCTCACATGCCTAATCATCCGGGTGCAGCCGCCCGGACATCCTTCATATACATACCTAAAAGCCCCCCCAGGCTTGTTCGCCTGGCGCCCACTCGGGCTCTCTCCCGGAACCACCCGGAGATAAAGACAAAACACACCTGCACCTTCCTGCAGGTAACAGACTGTCACCACTCGTGTGAACTGGCACTCCCTGGCACGCCGCCCTGTCGCGCCGTTGGTGCCAGGCGGCGCCGGTCGGGACGTACAGGAACCTGTCTTTGTCCTCACATAAGCAGTATGCAACAAGGAATGTTGGCTATAAATCGACATAATCATACAATATTCCCTGACGCCGTCAGAGAATCCTGACACAGGGCAGACAGAATCAGGGAATATTCCCCGACCAGGTCAGAGAATCCTGACACAGGTCAGACTTGGTCTATTTCCCCGGCTATATAAGTCCCTCCCCTCCTCATTATCAGGTACGCGCGAAGCCCCTCGTCTACAGTGCTCCATTATTTTTCCTGTTCAACGGAGTACTGACTTGACCGTCGGAGTGCCTTGCCGGGACGTTTCCCGGCTAGGTTGCTAACGGTCATCTTCCCCAGCAGGTCTATTTCCATCCGGTCGAAGGTGCACCAGGCGACATCTACTTACGTCCGGTCGGAGGACACCCCCCACTCGCTGAGTCATTCTGAGCGAAGGCATCCAGTCAGCGTCCACGTCATTCCTCTCTACACCGTCATCCGGTTGCGGCCCCACTCCGCTCGGCGACAGGATCAGCTGTCTTTCCTGGCACTACCCGCACAGATGTCTTTCCGGCCATCATTGAACTCTGTATTCAAAACTACGTTCGATCTTTCACTGAAATAAGAAAAATTGAAAGATCGAATCGAACTAGAGACAGCGCAAGACGATTCTACAGTTAGATTGAGGAATTCGGGAAAACGTCTTTCAATTTGAATTTCTTCACCGGGCTTTGACCACGTCTCCCGAGCAATCTCAGTACATATGGCACGAGTCTCTTCCTGTTGCTTTAGTTGATTGGCTGCTTTTCTTTTGATAGTAGTTTGCCCGGTTTGTCTTGATTTCCGATTTCACTTGTTGACCATCCTCCACGTCATTTCACTAGTTTCTTATCTCGCGTACCTTTCTTTCGTGTGCTGTCCAGAAGTCCCAGCCACACGTCGAAGTTGGCTGCCGGAAGATCTCTCTTTTGTTGCAGCAGATTATAGTATATAGTGCCATCCATTAATTATAGTCTTGCGTGCCATCCCTTAAAAAGAAACTAAAGCAAAGCTAAGATGAAGAAAGGGTAATGTGAAGTTAGTGCATATGTTATTCATCAGGTTTTGGATTGGCAATCACTTTCTCCTTCGTGGCTATCTGTGACTCTGGATGAACTATTTTTTTATCGGAATCAGAAATGACTGCCATCTCCTCTAGATCTAGAAGTTTTTCCCTCTCAGCCACCAGTCTCTCTCTCTCTTCTAGAAGTTGCTCCCTCTCAGCAATCCGAGCTTTAAGCTCTTCTATCTGCTTTTCTCTTCGAGCTTCCCTCTTAGCTTTAAGTTTGATCTTTCTATTAAATCTTTTGATCTCTATCTTCAATTTCCTCTCTTTTCTCTCTTCTTATTCTTATCTTTTTCTTCTCTTCCCCACGTTCCTTTCCTTTCCTTTTTAGATACCTCTTCCCCACGTTCCTTTTAGATACCTCTTCCCCACGTTCCTTTTTATCGGGCATATCGAAAACTTGGTATAGTACAAGAATGAGAAGGCCAAAAAGCCTACGCGCGCCATAGCTATGCTATAATAAGTACGCTACGCTCATCACGTTTTTTGTTGATTCTATGTAATTTTCATTTTGTTGACTGTCAATTCTTTCCTTGCGCATCATAGGTAAGGCAAAGCGCCTTCTTTTAAAAAAGCATCAAATTCTCGTCTATAAGAAGCAAATGGTCTATGTAAGCAAAGCAAGACCAGCCCACCTTAGAGTAAGCAAAGCAAGGTACCAGCCCACCTTAGAGTAAGCAAAGCAAACCAGCCCACCTTAGATGGGTTCTGTCCAGCCCTCGCGGGCCCTTCTTTTTTATGTAATTGGTTCAGCCCGCCTTGTTTAAAGCTCCTCTTTAATATGGGAGCCGTACAATACATTTTAGTACAGTGGATTGTTCACTTGTGCAGCTGTCTGCTGATATTAATTTCGTTTATCAATATTTTTAGAAGAACCTTGATTTTAGCCGAGTGAGAACGACGTCGACGGGTTCAATTGGATCTCGCCAGCACTCTTCCTTTCAGTTCTCTTTGTCACTCGCCCTTTCTTTTGTCTTTTGTTTTGTTAGGTCCGAGCGATAGCGACGTCGACGGGTTCAGTCTCGCCAGAGAAAGGTTTAATTTGGATGCCAGTTCCGGAGCATACTCCTTCATTCAGATATTCGACTCTTTGTTTTTGTTTTCTCGTTCCCTTTCTTTTCTTTCTGCTGCTGGGAGGGCTCTAATATAATGACGGTAGAGAGAGAGTATCTTTTGTTATCCTCCGCTTATAGAAAGTGGCTCGGCCCTTCCGAGCAAGGCAATGAGTGGAATGAAAGTGCATTTGCCGCCTTGCCGGTCAAGGGCTGCCTAAGATGCTTTATTGAAAGCTCGAAAGTACACTCAAGGGAGAGAAAAGAAAAAAAAATCAGTATCTGCTATATGCTTAATGCAACTCAGAAACATTAGGAGGGTCAGAGGGTCCCGACCGAGTTAAAGCAAGAATGAGCTTTTGCTTTCTTTCACGACTTTGCTGATTGTAGAAGTCAGATAGCTCTACTTCACTTTTACGAATTATTGTGATCAAATTCTTCGTTCTACATAAATTGGGCAGCTCATATTCTTTCTCCGGAGCAATGGTAGCTACAGTAAGGGCTGCTAAGGGAACGGGAATTCAGTCGAAGTTTGTTTTTTCACTAAATTCACTAAACTTAGTCAGTTCTCGTGCTTCCCCTTCGAATACGCTATTGATCTACTATATAATAAGGAAAAGAAGGAACGGTAGAGTGACGTCGTTATCACTCGTTCGTCGCTACGCTAGCAACAGGTCGTGAATGTATTCACTCGTACGTTCTCTCTTGAACTCTTTCCTACCAAGCCAAGACGTACTCTATCTTAATCTTCTCTTTCACTTTATATTATACCAATTTCAGTATATTCTTTGGTACAATGTCTTATAGGGTCCATGGAATTATAGTCAACAACTGATCATTCAACCCTCAATCTTATCAACTAAATTAGAAATCAATCTGAGACTCAACATCAAATTCTTTATCTGATTTGCTAACCTACCTAAACTTATAACTTCAAACTCCTAACTTAGGATTTCTTGTCTTAAATCCCCTAATTACTAAGAAAGAAAATTTCTTATCATTAGTGTCTTTCTTTCTAGTATTTATTAAGGGTAAGGTTTATATGATGTATCACTAACACGTTACGCACATAGCAGATAAGCATCTTTTCCCGAACTTTCGTTAACGAATGAGAATGAGCTTGAATGAAACCCTTCTTTCTTGAATTCAATTGATTGATTTGAATTCAATTTCTGATTCAATCTACTTCAGAGTGAACTCATTACTAAGAATTATCTTCTCTCTATTAACGTAAACGTACCAGTGAACTCATTACTATGAATTATCTCATCTCGTATCTTCATATAACGTAACCGAAATTCAATATATTCATATGCCCGTAACCGAAATTCAATATATTCATATGCCATTCTGATTATCTTCTTATATAAGAAATTTCATCTCATGCGACGTTTACGTTATATAGAGATATAATCTCATCTCATCGAATGCGACGTGAAATGAAAGTGAGATGATAGGAGTAGGAAACCCGTGTTTTTTGCCTTCGCCGTCGTTTCCCCTAGGGACATGTCTTGAAGTTGGCAAGATTTTAAGAAACCCGGGATTTTTTCACTCAACTGATTTTCCCTTCCATGAGGAAAAAAAAGTTGGAAATTTTGAGTAAACCCGGGATTTTTTGACTAAACAACCTTTTTGCAGGTAAATGGTCAAAAAGTTGGCTCAATTTTAAGAAACCCGGGATTTTTTGACTAAACAGAGATTCCCTTCCATGAGTCGATGATAAATTGGCAAGATTTGAGGAAACCCGGTTTGACTAAACGAACTTTTACCTTAGTTGAAGTTGGCAATTTGGAAACCCGGTCTTTTTTGACTCAACTTAGTCAGTCGAGCACTTAAAAGTCCCTCTCGCACACTTTTTCGTCCCTCTCCTTAATTACAGTATTGCGAGCACTTTCCCTGTACACTAATATGTGTCAAAGTTATAACATGCAAAGAGCTCCAATGCCGACAACATTTCGATAGGAGCCTGCCTTGCATTCTATGCATCTTCTTTACGTATATATGTAACTTCCTTGTCCTTGTCCGATTCATTAGCACCAGAAACATGCGCTGGTGATTCCTTCAAAGGACACTCTTCCTTCGGGACCAGCTTATACGATATTTGTTGTTAGTGCAGAATGAGAACGAGATTCTTATAAGTGCCCCGTAGAGTACTAATTACCATATTTCACTCTCTCCTAAGCCTAAGTAGGCAATATGCCATTAAGGCGTTAGAAGGGGCGGGCTCACCAAAGGAAAAAGAAGAAAGAGGCCCTCGTACGGTACAGAAGAAAACTGAACAGCTGCTAATTAAGTGTTGGCTACTTCTCATTCCCTCCCGACCCGATGAAAAGAAGAAGATTCAACTCCTCTGTCATCGGGTGTTAGTGAATGGCATAAACGTCTTAACTCCAATCCCATACGACTCTGTTGCTGCTCTTCTTATCCGAGAGTGGCACTATGAGTCAAAAGAATCCCATATGAGCTGCTCACGTCCTTCCTCTATCCTTTGATATCTTTTGTTCGCGAAAGGGACGTATATAAAGAAGACCATTCAGCTGCAGGCACGTCGTTGACACTCCTTCCTTCTTTTCCGGAACTCGTCTTGGGCGTATAGAGACCATATGCTTAACACATGCTACTATTCAACTTCAGGAGCTACGCCAACACCAATTCAAGGAAGAACACTTCATAGTGAATTTGCCTGACGCCCGTAGCTGGCTCTTTCGCGGGAAGAGGTTAGAGGCCCGAGGCAACGACGGGTAGCGACGTGGGCTCGACCGGAAGACAAAGGGAATGGATTATGAGGCTACGCTCCGAACCTTTGTTAGCTATCCATCTTTCAGTTATTTATGGTACTTTACCTAGCAGATTACAGTATTACGTGAATGGCTTTGGGCCATGAACTCTACGGGGTAGAGGGATAAAGATCTTCCATTCCAAGATAAAGAAAAAGGTGCTACGCGACTTACTAGAGAGGTACTCAAAGTAGCTTTATACGTGGAACCAGCGGGATAGGATATTCAATACGCTAAAGTGTCGACCGTAGAGTGAATTCCAGGGACGAGCGAAGCGACGGCCGAGTGAAACGACGGGGTGGAGTGATAAGGGAAGGGGCGTACTCTAGCAACTTAATTAAATTAACTAAACCCGAGTAAATTCAGTATATTCATATATAAAGATTCATATATATATAATAAGTTTGGGTTGTGGCTCTTGTCCCAGGGCAAGCAACACGTTATGAGGGGCAAGTGCGTGACTATGATATGACTACCGCTTCGCTTCCTTGACGGCCTGGCGAGATTAAATGCACCCCTCCCTTTACTTTATATGGATGATGGATTACTGAACACCTACTTGACTCATCGGTCAGAGTGACGCTTTCATACGGCTGGTTCAAATCCTTTAATTTTAGTAGTGAAGTGAATAATTGAAGTGAATAATTAGACTTTCAATTTGCTAACATCTTTCAAAACACACTTGTTCAAGGTCGGAATGAAATGAACGTAATACTGTAATCTGCTAAAACGCAATCTTTCCATGAACTATTCAAAACGTAGAAAGATCTACAGCAACAGCCAGAAGATTACATCAGTATAAGTTTATCTAAATGGCACGCAGCACCCCAAAAAAACATCAGTATAAATTTGAAGATTACATCATACTAAGTTTATCTAAATTATTGGCAAAAGAATAATAAGTAGTCAAATAATAATAAGGTGTACCATTGACTCTTGGAAAACAGATTGACTCTTTTCTCAGCAGATTACAGTAATTGCGTGAATGGAATTCAAAACTACGAAAGATCTGACCCTTATGGTCGCTGGCTCTATTCTATTCTTCTTGTAGTCGCCCCCAGGGAAATCGGTTTGATGCCAAAAACCCGTGTTTTGAGCCTAAACGGAATTTTCGCAGGGAAATGGACAACAGAATTTTGCAAAAGTCATAAACCCCGTGTTTTGAGCCTAAACGGACTTTTAGCAGGGAAATCGACAACACAATTTCGAAAAAGTTGATCTCATATAGCGGCACTTTCACTGAAGCTGGATTTCCCTAAGGCTAATACTTTAGGTGAGCCGATAGGCGATTAAATTGAGTCCAGAAGTTCGAAAAAGTTGATCTAAATTCGATTTGATAAAAGCGAATTTTAAAGAAGCGGCATTTTCACTGAAAAAATCAAACTCCTCGAGTGAAAGAGGTGTGTAGATATTATATAATAGTTAGTATTTGATTATAGGATTGATGGTTGGGGCCCCTTTGAGCCTTGGGTTTGGGGAGTCCTGGCGTTTGTCGATTGCGTCGAATTGATGTATTTGAGTTTCGTACCCTTCCCTTTCGTTCAGCTCTTTCGCCCCTTGAATTGAGGTCAGGAATGCACACTCAACTGAAACCCTATAAAGCCAAGAGGTATCTAAAACTACACAACTCAATAAAGAATACTCATAACTCGAAAACTCTACTCAAACCCTATAAACCCAAGAGGAACATCAAGCTACATAACTCAATTCAAGGGAAGAGGTACTGATAACGACACAACTAATACACCCTGAAAGCAACCAGTAGGAAAGACAACTCCTATAAAGGTCAGAGGTACTAAGATAAAGGTAATAGGTACATCAAACGACATCAGACACCCGGATAGCTACCAGTAGGAAAGACAACTCCTATAAATGAAATACCCCTCGTTCTAAGAGAAAGGTCAGAGGTACTTCAAACGACACCCGGAAAGCATCCAGTAGCTAAGGTGATGGGACATCAGACACCCTGAAAGCCACGAGTAGCCAAGGTGATGGGACATCAACTATCTTATCTCGCTACCTCAATAACGTACCCAGCTCTCACTATCTCGCTACCTCAATAACGTACCCAGCTCTCTATATGTGTATCTGTCTTTTGTCTCCTTACCTCAATCCTGTCCCCAGCTCCTGGCTACCGGTAACTCTAATACTTCTATACATCTCTTTCTCCCCAACCGGGCACCTCAAGAGTTGTAGCCCCAACCGAATCATGTAACTTCAAGAGTTGTCTCCCCAACCGAATGATGGCACCTCACGAGTTGTATCCCAGTTGCTTTGATTGAATCTACGAGGAGTGACTCGACATCAGACACCCTTCAGAGGTTATGGTAGCTGTACAATCACTTCCCTAACTATATTATATACCTGTATTTGTATCTACACCTAAATAATATACCCGGAGTTGGAGCCAAGCCCTACCTAAATAATATACCCGGAGTTGGATCGAAGGCACCTCTATTTGTATCGAAGCCACCTCTAAATGATGTCTCCTTAAGAGGATCGAAGCCCTACCTAAATCATATACCCTTCATAGGATCGAAGAAGCCACCTCTAAATGATGTCTCTTTCCGAGGATCGAATCGACACCTAAATGATGTCCCCTTCACTTCATAGGAGCCAAGCTACTACACCTAAGTGATGTCTCCTTCTGAGTTGGCCGACCCCCAATGGGCATCTGACCCACCTAAATCTACAGTCAGTAGTTCTTGATGCTAAGAGCGAATTCTGTACCTCCTAGTTCTGTCTGCTAAGAGCGAATTCTGTACCCCAAATGAGTCATTCGTTACCCCCATCATGGCACCTCAAATAGTGTCCCCGGTCTCCGCTGTTCCTGTAAATGGTGTCCCCTGTCTCCCCTGTTCCCTTCAATGGTGTATCCTATTCTTATTTGGAGGCTGCTAAAGCATCAATTAACCGGTGTCTCCTTAACTGGTGTCCCCGTTCCCCTTGAATGCTGTCTGCGTCAATGGTGTACCCTGAGGTATAGCCAAGGTGCCGGGCCGTCTACCCTATAAATGATATGTACCTCTTCCCCACCTCAATAATGTACCCCTCGTAGTTCATTCGTAGTAGTTGAATAATGTACCCTTTCAGATGTCGTTCATTCGTATCAGATGTAGTTCATTCGTAATAGTCATTTTCAACCCAATAGTAGCTTATGTGCCTTCTGCCAATGGGTACCCCTAGGAATACTCCCTAACCCCAAAGGTTGGCTCTGAGCAGGTAGCACCTATATGAGTGTAGTGATGGTCATCTGATCTACTATGTGTAATCAACTCCTAATCATCTGATCTACTTTGTGTAATGCAATCCTAATCATCTGATCTACTTTGTGTAATCCAATCCTAAAGTGTAGTCCTCTGCTATCCCTAAAGTGTATTCCTCTGCTATCCTATAAGTGTCGTCCTCTCCTATCGCATAAGTGTAGTCCTCTCCTATCGCATAAGTCTATTCTTCTCCTATCCCTAAAGTGTTGTCTTTTCCTATCCCTAAAGTGTTGTCTTCTGCTATCGCATAAGTGTCGTCCTCTCCTATCGCATAAGTGTAGTCCTCTCTTCTCCTATCCCGTATTCCTACCACATCTACCGACTTCAATACAATGCACTCATATCGAGTTAAATACAATGCATTCATATCGACTTCAATACAATGCACTCATATCGGGAAAGATAGCTAATCGAATGAACACTCAATTCAGGAAAGATAGCTAATCGAATGAACACTCAATTCAGGAAAGAGATCTAATCGACTTTTCAATAGAATAACTCAGATCTACCGACTTCAATACAATCACTCTCATCTCTCTCCTCTCTTCTCCTATCCCATCTCCTGAGTAGCTTATGTCCGCTCTCCGAATGTGTACCCCTGCCGAATCTCCCGTAACTGGAGGGTCTCTGAGTCCTCTATTTGTTTTTCCGTATCTAGATTTCAGTTTTCATAGTCGACTTGCTCTCTTTCACAATCCCGTTGTCCTTCTGTCGCTACCTCTCTATGGTCTTTAAGTGGCATTGCTGCTTAAGTGCTTTCTTTCCGTTTGAGCGAGGATTATCTCCGTGAGACGATAGTCGATTGGCGAAGAGCTGAGCCGACAGGCGAAGGATTATCTTTATAAGGTGAGACGAGAGTCGATTGGCTCCGAGCTGAGCCGACAGGCGAAGGATTATCTTTATAAGGTGCTTTGAACTTTTAAGTTGGCGAAGGATTATCGTGGATAAGTATAAGGTGAGACGAGAGTCGATTGGTGGCCAGGAGGTGACCCCGAAGGAAGGATCAATCTGAAAGAGAAGGTAAGGAAACGAAGCGCATGAACAACCAGCTATCCCCAATCGAGGAATACCCTAATACAATCACTTCCCAGATCAACATACAGATCTTTCTATACGAAAATCAAACCCATATATCTAGTTTTCCATGATGTCGATCATATATCTAGTTTTCCATGATGTCGATTCGGGCCTAACAGATAAGATAATACAATTCCAATAATACACCAGTTAAAATGAACCAAACCCAGTAACCAATCAACTCCTTGACCTCCCTCCCCTGAGCTATCCTGCAAGAATCTATTGAACACGTCCGGGGATACCATTGACAGTAACCAATCAACTTCAGAAACCAAACCCAGTAACCAATCAACTTCAGAACCTGCCCTAACGACTGATAGCCGGGTCTCTCGGAAAGGATTTCTCTCTCCTTCCTGTTATTACGTGCAAGGTAGTTCGGAGGACTAATCTATTCCTATGATATTAAAAGATTGGTTTTGGTATAGCTTCGGACTCATTCTTCTGTCGATCTTTGATTCATTCTTGTTTGTTGGCATTAGTTCCCGGACCTGACTCTTGTTCCTCTACTTGTACCCTTCCTTAACCTCTACTTGTACCCTTCCTTACTAGGGCCTGGTCGTGGGTCCTCTACTTCCTTCCCTGCTCTACTTCCTTCCTCGCTTTCGTACCCTTCACCTTCCTCGCTTTCGTACCCTTCATATGGCATTGCACCAACCACGTCTCGAACTCCTCTATTCTATTCTATATTCTATTCTCCTCTATTCTATATTCTATTCTATTGCCCGCATCACTGGGGTTTGCTCCTAAGACTCCCTTACAGCACAAGGAAAGAAGCGCCTAGTCTTCTGACTTCTTTGTCCCAGTCAATGACACTTCTTTGTCCCAGTCAATGCTAGTCTTTGGAGTCTCCGGTTATCGCACCCTAATTATCTATCGCTGTTCTACCTGCAGCTATGGTCTACCTATACCTATCTCTTCTTCGCCTAGCTCACCTATACCTATCTCTTCTTCGCCTAGCTCTCTGTCTCTGGACGTGGGTCTGCTATTCCCCCTTCTACCCCGACGTAATCCTCAGTTAACCTTTGGTTGGGTCGGCCGAAGCAGTTGCACTCGTTGGAGTCTATCGCTCCTCCCAAGAGACATACTATTCTACTAGCTGCTACGCTGACTTGTACGCTATCACTATCAAACCCTTCTTCCGGAACACCTGGGCACCCCTCTTCCAACAAACATGGAACACCTGGCACGTATGGCCCGATCGATAAGATATTGAATTCGTAACCGGCTCGGAGAAGTGGATTCATTCCGAGTGTACCTAGCTATGAATATCTAATTGAGCCTTCGAGGCCTGAAATTAAGTTGCACCAGGGTAGCGCCGTCAAGCCTAATTATACCGCTAGGTAGCTCCCCTAAGCATAAGATTCACTCTCCGTCACGGGCGAACATTTCGATGTCTGAGCCCTTGGCTGGGCCCTTTCCCGGGTTGATGACTGAAAAGGTGGGTCACCCGCAGCTACTGAAAGGTGTGTCACTACATTACTAAAATCATAAAGCTTCTCACTTCATTCGCTCCTCTATACTGTACTTACCTTCACTGGTTTCACTTCACAGCTTCTCTTCTCTTGTCTTCCCATTCCCTTTCTTGGACCTGCCTCTACTGCTGACTCGCTATCATATGAGGATAGTTGATCATAGGCAGTACGGAAAATACTCTCAAGTAGCGAAAGCTAACTTCCCTAGCTGGCATAACTCAATCCCATTCCCTAGCTGGCATAACTCAATCCCATTCCCTTTCTTGGACCTGCCTCTACTTGGACTTGGTACCTCGCTTTCTATCCTGGCTCTACTTGGTACCTCGCTTGCACCTGGCTCTCCTTCGTACCTCGCTTTCTATCTTGCACCTGGCTCTCCTTCGTACCTCGCTTTTTCTATTTGTAACTAGCCTGTTCCTCCCCGCATAAGAGTTTAGCTTGTGGACGTCTTCCTCTACACCCTCACACTAGCCTGGACTGAATCACACTATCCTTGGATTAGTTCCCTGCTCTACTTTACATCTTTGCTGTCTTCCCTGCTCTACTCTACTTTACTTTACATCTTTCCTGGCTTCCCGGATCTACCTGCTCTACTTTACATCTTTGCTGTCTTCCCTGCTCTACTCTACTTTTTCTCTTTCCTACAACTGGTGTACCGGGTCCTTTCTCTATGACTGCATGTAGCACTTCCTTTTGTAGCTTTAGTCGGCTTGATGGTCGCTCTTCCTTTACTTTTGTAGCTTTAGTCGGCTTGATGGTCGCTCTTGCTTTAGTGGGTATGGTAATCTCTGCCTTGATGTTCCGATCTGCCTCTGCTATCTCTGCCTTGGTGGTCAAGAGGAATGCGCCAATAGACGTGATTTGAGCAGCCTATACTTCATTCCTAGCTTGAAATCCAATTCTTGATCTGCTTCCAGCTAACCGGCCAAGCGAAGCTAATAGACCTCCTATCCATGGAGGATGGATATAAATATAAGATAAAAGGTAAGATCAAACGAAGAAAGAAAAACCGGCTTCCTTCCCTCTGAAGCATCCCTCTGAACCAGTTATGGATCTGACCCTCTGAAGCATCCCTCTGAACCAGTTATGGATCTGAAAGCGTGGTTCAACCTTAGGGTCGTAGCATAATCCGCGATGCAGGTATCTTGAGTAGCTTGTATGCAGTTGTAAGCATGGCTCATTCGTCTGTGAAGTCTATGGTCGTAAGCATCTGCGTCGGTATAAATGGTCGTAAGTCGGTTGTTGGAGATCTCAACTTTGTCCGAGGTGAGATTTAACTTGAGTGATCATTTCATAAAAGAGTGATTATTTCTTTATGTGTGTTCGTATGCGTTGCGGTTTCTTATAATATGATCTCTCTGATCGCACTGATTTCTTTTCTCGTTGCTCATTCGATTGTTGGGATTTGATCTATCTAAAGATCTCTGCCCCTTCACTCTGATGCTTCAACCCTCTCCCTCTCCCTTCCAGGGTAGCCTGACGCCCGGGCCATCTCTCCCTTCCCCGGTAGCCTGACGCCATCTGGTTAAGGCACAAAGCTGCTATCCATCTGGTTAAGGCACTTGTCGAGTAAGCAACGTAGCCGACTGCATTCCCCGTCGTCCCATGCATAGCTATTGGACTTACGACATTCGTCCCATGCATAGCTATTGTACTTACGACATATAGGTGCACTGACTACTGTGGTGCTGCTTTCATTCTCTGGTTGCATGCGGCGTAGGACCTCTACGAACTGTTCGTCTACACTATGCGTCCCGTACGCGAAAGCATTTCTATCCTCCCGGTCTTCCTATTCCTATTTGGCTGCTTAGGTGAGTTCGGGCTATGATCCTTCTGGCACTGCTTTTACTTGTATCTCCTCCTCAATTTGCACTCATGATTGACTGTTCTTTTCTCTACGCGCACAAGTGTTTTCTGGATTTAAGGGTGTTTGAAGTAGACGAGGATTATCTCAGTGAGACGATAGTCGATTGGCGAAGAGCTGAGCTGAAAGGCGAAGGGGAGGAGGTGACCCCGAAGTGAGTGCTCGAGCTAAAGGACGTTGAGCGAGTGGTTGGCTACAGCCACGAAGCGAGGATGGCTTAATGCCTACCTTAGCGACATGGATTCTCATGGCATTATACCCCACGGGGGCAGCCAGCCCCCTGTCCCCAGCCACCCGCAACCCAAAGTGATGGGTGGCATGAGGGACGGAGAGCATGAGTGCCCCCCTCGGAGGGATTAATGCCTAACAGATAAGATAATCTATTTCATTACAATACAATAGAGGGTTTAACTTCATTAGGCCTTGGCCAAACAGATAATTTCACTAGACAGATAATCTAATGCCAAACCCAGATCAATATAATCTCTATACCTATACTATACGGGTCACCCCTTCGCCTAACGGCTCAGCTCTTTCGCCAATCGACTCTCGTCCCACCTTATATACGATAATCCTCGTTCTAAGACTGAATTCTGCTTCATTATGTCTTGAATCGCATACCGAGTTAATGTTGGGTCTTGAATCGCATACATAGCTTGACCTTCTTTTCTTTTCCTCTATTGCATATACATATGGTTACTCTCTTTCTTTATCGTACCCTTGCATTTGCTTCCTTCCCTTTGCTGTCATTAGTTCCCACACCTGACTCTTGTTCCTCTACTCTAACTTCCTCTATTATCCAGGTTGCTTTCTTCTCTCTTTCCTTCGGATTGATGTACGACTTGCTTCGCCCCTCTATCTGGTCTGCTAGCACCTCCTCCTTGGTTCAATAAGTATGGCATCTGTACAGCAGTGCACAGCTCTAGTTTCAACTCTCCCTTTCTTCCCTCGCTGTTGTATCCTGGTGATCTTTCATTCCCTTGGTGTTCTATCCTGGTGATCTTTCATTCCCTCGCTGTTCTATCCTGGTGATCTTTCATTCCCTCGCTGTTCTATCGTGGTGATCTTTCATGTGGTCAACGTCGTATCCTTTCACTCGTTATTATTTAATCCAAAGCGCATTCCTGACTCTGTCCCTACTTTGCTTGCCAGAGAGAGCACTTTGCTTCCTTTTTTTTCGGAATAGCTATGGCATTTCTTCTACATGAGCACCAGTGAATAGTGGAGCCACCTGACTTCGAGATCATTTTATCGACCCTTCCGCACCGAATCTCAAATCTCACTTGTCACTCGAAGTTGATGGGACGCTCAATCAGCTTTGTCCGATCTCTTCCATGTACTCCGATCTCTTCCTAGCTCCATTGGTTGGCTACAGCCACGATGCGAGGGAAAGAACTATAATATCATCCATAAATACGATAGTCAAATCAATGAAAGCTAAAATACCTATATTCAAACCCCTCTAGAACTCATAGAAAGCTCTCCTCTGCCCCTTCCCTTTCGTTCAGCTCTTCGCCCCTCTTGAATCTAAGTGACTGCCATCTGCCCCTCTTTTCCCTGAAACCAACATCTCTATATTCAATACCCTTCAGCCCCTTTGCCCCCTCTTCAATCACTCGCCTCTCTACTCTTTTCCTTATCTACACCCCTCTGTTCTCTTTTGCTGTCAAACTACTCAATCAATCCTGTCAAACCGCTCGTTCTATCTGTTTGTCAATTCCTCTGCTCTGCTATGAACTGAATTCAATCCTTCCCATCTCGAACTCAAATCCCTGAACTCAACTCTTTTCCCCTCTCTACGCCTATCCCTGAAAGCTCTCCACTGTTCTCTGCCCCTCCTAACACCCTAAACTCAAATCACTCGCCTATCCTTCTCGTATATAAGACCTATCCCAACGCAAACCCTTAAAGGTGCCACAACCCATACCCAAACCCTGTTTACTATAAGAGAGGAATACCTCTTAGACTTATTTCTCAAACCCAACCCAAACCCTTAAAGGTGCCACAACCCATACCCCTTCCTTCGTTCTAAGACTGAATTCTGCACTCAACGAAATGAAAGCACCACTCTCTGGACTGCCCCCAATGAAAGCTCTCTTCTTGCCTATCAACTCAATTCCCCTTTCACCCCTCTATCGTATCGTTCGTCTACCCTCTCATCTCACCCCTCTATCGTATCGTTCTCTCCTCTCCTCTCCTCTCCTATCGTATCCTATCCTTGGTCTACCCTCTTCTTTATAAGTGACTTCCATTCCGCTTCAAGAGAAAGGACAGTTCAAATGCCTAACACCCTTTCTCTATTATACACTATATTCAATACCCTTTCACCCCTCTAGAACTCAATTGAAGCAATCCTGTCCTGTCCTTGAAAACCCCTCTCTACTGAAATCCCATTTCAAGAGCAATCCTTTCCTTATAAGGACCCCTCTCTTCTCTGTTGTTAAATACTCTACTGAAATGCTAGAAAGCACCCCTCTCTTCTCTGTTGTTAAATAGGATATTCAAATAAAATCAAACCCCTCTCCAACTCAATTGAAGCAATCCTCAACGAAATTCAAGGTTCACCCCTCTGCTCTGCTCTCGTCGGCTATCCCCTCTGCTCTCCTCTGTTCTCTGTTGTACGACCCTATCTGTATTCTGTTGTACGACCCTATCTCTTCTGTGGTGTCCTACCCTATCTCTCTAGTCAAACCCCTTGAATAACTTCCCATTTGAATACCTTGAATCCTCGAATCCAAATTGAACGCATCCAGCGGGTCATCCTAAATACTCTACTGAATTCAAGTGTGACCCCTTTTTCTATATGCCTCTCTACTGTCTTCTCTGTCAATTCACGGGTCAGCCCTCTATACTGAACTACTGAACTCAAACACCTCTATACTGAACTACTGAACTCAAACACCTCTCTTTCAATTCAAGCAATACGTGTCTATCCGCTTCGTCTGCCCTATCTGCTCTACTGAAGTCAATTGAAGCAATCCTTTCAATTCCTGTGTTACCCCTCTCTATTCAACTCAATATAAGTTCCTTCCCAAGAGGTTACTTACCTCTCTCTACTGAATTCAATACCCTATGTTGTCTATCCTATGCTATCTCTGGCAGTAGTGTTTCTTTCTTTCCGTTGAGCGAGTGGTTGGCTACAGCCACGATGCGAGGATGGAACATACCCCTCTACAACTCAAATCAACTCCTATAAATGACTTATAAGTGACTTCCATCTAGAACTCAATTGAAGGGTTCGATCTCCCCTCTCCTCTGTACTCTTTTCTCTCGGGTCGGCGCCAGGTCCTGTTACGATCGATACCGTACTGGATGGATCCCAAACGTTAACTCTACCACTAGCTACCTTGTTTCAATAGCTTTCTTCTCTAGGGTCGGGGCATTTCTCCTCTTTATCTCGGGATGAAACTTTATATAAAGCAGCGGTGGTACCAGACTGGGCTCCGCATATGCAACCACTACGAAAAGCGACAGCGCGATCTACGCAACCACTCTTAAAGCGTGATCCATACAAACAGAAGAGAAGAGAAGAGCTATTGAGTTTAAAGCGTGATCCATACAAACAGAAGAGAAGAGCTATTGAGTTTACATACAAACAGAAGAGAAGAGAAGAGCTATAGAGTCTTTAGCAGTGGAAACAGTTGAGCTATGCCACCGACGAAGAAAGAAGAATGGAAAGAAAACTAGATATATTTAACTGAATGAGGACAAACAGATAATCTAAGTCACTGAACTAATCTACTTAACTCGAGAATCAGAAAGAAGCTCCCGCTACAGTCGTTAATTCAAAGAGTAAGGTATACTTAACTCCAGAATCAGAAAGAAGCTCACGCTACAGTCGTTAATTCAAAGAGTAAGGATTGATGGTTGTGTTGAGAGAGTTTAGCTTTCATTGATTTGATCTGGGTTTGGCAGTAACTTAGCTTTCATTGATTTGAGTCTTGTATTTTGGTATTCCTGGATTGGGGATTTAAGGTTGAGTAACCTCTATTCGATTTGGGTATTCCTGTCTTGGGGATTCCTGCATTGGGGATTCCTGGCTGTGCCGTATCCTTTTTTACCGTATTGTGGGATTCCCTACCCGTCAGTGTTCAATTTATCTGGTTGAGTAACCTCTGGTGACCCTTGTTCCTCTGGTGACCCTTGTTCAAGACTTGATTGCTTGAATTGATTGGGGATTGCTGGTTGTGTTGAGTCCGTTCTATTTGGGTATTCCTGTATTGCTGGTCTATTTGTGTTGAGTCCGTTCTATTTTGGTATTCCTGGATCTCCTCTTTCTCTTTTATCTAGGGGAGGGGACAGGGGCTACCCCTCTTACGATCGATAACGTTCAAACCTATCTTTCTCTTTTCTATAACGTTCAAACCTATCTTTCTCTTTTCTATCGTTATACGCGCTTAGCCTCACGGGATGGATAACAACCGTTACCTCGACCCAGAGCTACCTTCTTTCAATAGCTTTCTCTTTTATCTAGGGGAGGGGCATTTATACTCTTTATCTTTTATCTCGGGGCATTTCTCGGGACGGATCTTCTCGGGGAGGGGCCAGGTGCTACCCATGTTACGATCGATACCGTTCAACCCTCTCTTTCTCTCGTTATACGCGCTTAGCCTCAATGGATGGATACCAGGGTTGAGGAATGGCAGTAACTTACATTCAAGAGGGGTTTGGAAGGCACTTAGATTGAATTTCATTGAAGAGGGGTTTCAAAAGAGTTGCCAGATAGGGTTTGGAAGTAATACCCATTGAGAAGAGAGTTCATAGCCGATTGAAAAGAGTTCAGAGGCCAGGAGAGGGGTTGCAGAATACAAGTAATACCCATTGTACAGGGGTTTCTCAGTCACTTAGATTGACTTGTACAGGGGTTTTCTCAGTCACTTAGATTGTACAGGGGTTTCTCAGTCACTGAGATTGAATTCAGTTCTACAGTAGAGGGGTGTGTTTGGCAGGAATACCTATTTCAGGGATTTCAGTAGAGTATAGACCTTTGCGACCGACGAAGAAAGAAGAGTAAAGAGGGGATTTGAATAGAGTATTTAAGTATGGGACAACAGAGAACAGAGGAGATAGGGTATTGAAAAGAGCAGAATGGCTGATGTCATGGGAGATAGGATAGACAAGAATAGGGGTTTTCAGGGAATAGACAAGAATAAGGGTTTTTCAGGGATTTGAGTTCAGTCCTAGAGTTGAGATTGAATTGAATAGGGCTGAAGGCTACTGAAGCGGGGGTTGACAGCAGAACTGGGGTTGTAGAGGAGAGCTTTCATTGAAAAGAGTATTCCTTTCATAAGGTAAGATCGCACCCTTTCTATGAGTTTAGAGGGGTTTGACAGCAAAAGAGTAGAGAGGGCCTTTCATTGAGTATTAGGCTACAAACAGCTTGGAGGTACTGTTTTGAGGTTTCATTTAGATTTGAGGACTGGACTGGGTTTGAATGGCTTTATAGGAGTTGATTTGAGTTGAGAGGGTATTGAGTATAGAGAAAGGGTGTTAGGCATTGAAACTGGGTTTGACTTGAGTCGTATAGTGATTGAAGAGGTATTTGACTATCGTATTTATGGATGTTAGGAGGGGTTGATAGGGGTTGTAGAAAAGGGGCCTTCAGGAACGAACGATAGTGACCTCTGACGTAAGGAAGCACCGAGCAGAGGGGTCACCGACTAGGCGTAGAGAGGGGTTGAGTAATGGAAGTCACTTATAGCAGATAGGGGAGACGAAAGGATAGAGCTCGACCATAAGGGTCAGAGTAAATGGCTTTGGGTTACTTTCCGGGCACGCAACTATAATTATCTGCTCTGGGCCGAAATACCCACTATTTCAGTTTAGGGGTAGGGCTGGGGCCCCATAAAGATCAGAATATCTTTTCTTTCTAAGTGTGTTTTCTTTTTTTGAATCTCTATTCAAAAAAACACTACGAAAGATCTACGCGTTCGGGTCGCTCAAATGCCGGGGTTGTGCAACTGAACACCTGATGAGTGGGTAGGTGCACCTCTCGCCCAGTGGGAAAGAAGAAATTTCTAAATTCAAAAGAAAAAAAACTATTTGAGTCGTGGGAATGCCATTAACTCATATAGAGCAGACCCACATTTTCATATTCCAATAATCCTATCCCGTATTCCAATGCAAGGTACGAGCGATAGCGACGTGTGACTAAAGGATGGGACGAGTGCTTAGACGTCTGAATAGATCTTTCGTAGTGTTTTTTTGAATGAAGAGTTTGAGTCGTTTGAATGCCAGTAACTCTACTAGAGCAGCCCTAGATTTGAATATTCCAAAGCTCCCGTCCGATCTGAGAGTATGTACGGGACCCGAAAGTTACATAGTTCGAGTTGAAAGAGCATGTGTTAAGCAAAGTACTATTTTAAATTTTTTTCTTCGTTTTGAACGAGTTGAAAGTTGAAAGAGCATGTGTGTAGCATTTGATATCTTCTGATCTTTTCCCGTACTTGAGTGAACGAATGAGCTTTGCTTTCATTCGACGATCTTAGGCTTACGTTTACCGGCTTCACTGGACCGTAGACCACTCTTGTGAAGCGCACTGGGCGCAGCTCTCTCGATCGTATTGAATTCAATTTCTTCTCTTCGTGAACTCATTACTTGGAATTCTCTCAACTCTATAACCATTAAAATTTCACTCTCATTGACCCGGTGAAGAAATTCAAATTTCAAGATCGAATCGAACTAGAGACAGCGAAAGACGATTCCACAGTTAGAGGGAGGAATGGAAAGAGTTTCTGGAAAGAGTAAATGGTGTATACGAAAGCGAAATACCGAACCTGAATTATCCTTATCAGGCTGCCTACGTACCATTAAAGTATATAGTGCCATCCATTAATTAAAGTATATAGTGCCATTCTTCTATTGGATTCTGCTCGCTTCACCACGACGTGGACTCGAACCACTACTTACAACCTTGGGATTGGAAGTCACTTAGATTGAAGAGAGTTCAAGAAGAGTGGTGCTTGAATTCAGTTGTAGAGAGAAGGGATGACACTTTCATTGAGTAGAGAAAGACTTAATTCCGCTTGCTGACCCTTTCCAGGAGTATAGAGCGGTTTGAGTTGATTGAGTAGTTTGACAGGATTGAAGGTATTGGTTGTAGATGGGTTTGACAGTAACTTAGATTGAATTGAAAAGAGTATTGCTTGAATCAGGATTGCTGGTTGGAGGTACTCATGGGAAGCTCATGGGAGGATGATGGGATGATGGGCGGATGTGCTGATGGTAGGTTGACTTGTATTTGAATTGATGTGAGTTGAGTGCGCAATTCAGTCTTAGAACGAAGGGGTCAACCTTGCATCTCTCTTAGAGGGGTTTGACAGCATTGATGGTATGAGCTCCAAGCACCTTGGCTGTACTGTTTTGAAGGTGAGTGATTGAAGTGATTGAGTTGGAGAGGATAGGAATGGAGAATTGAAGTGATTGAGTGACGTCTTCAGTAACTTAGATTTCATTTCTGGGATAGGTCTTATAGGAAATAGAAAACCTTCATCTGCACCTTGAGTAGAGTTGATAGGGTCTTTCATTTGGGTCTTTGTCATTAGGAGTGCTGACCAGAGAAGAGAGTTCATAGGGTTTGGAGGTACTGATGGCATTGAAGAGGGGTTGGAGTTGACTTGGAGGTACTGATGGCATTGAAGAGGGATTTGACTTGAGTTCAGGGTATTATAAGTATCGGTCTCCCCCTTGAGTTGAGTACCTGGTATTATAAGGATAGGGTATTGAATTGAGTATAGAGGAATTGACAAACAGATAGAACGAGGGGTCACACTAGAATTGAGTTTACATGG
>JAGFNQ010001214.1:308250-473021 GCA_024364735.1 Boesenbergia rotunda | reverse complement strand
GTTATCACTCGGGCCTTTACTTCCTCTTCCGGTCTCCGGCTTTCATTCAAGCTCAAAAGTGAACTGAACGAAAGTACGGGAGTTCTTTATATCATAAGATCTTCAGCCCCGTCATGTAGAGGATTCATAATTTATGGGTCTGAGCCTTATCTCCTGCCTTTGAGGTTCCAAATTAGCAATGAACTTGAATTTCTTGACTTTGACTGACGAATCATTAACAATGAACTTTCATTAAGAATGAACTTTTCCTTATTGACTTTGACTGACGAGCGAGCGAAGCGACGTGTAGATCTTTCGTAGTGTTTTTTTGAATGGCCATCCAAAAACGACTCTTGCTGCGAATGATAATGACGCGCGAAGACCAGTAGATCTTTCGTATATGAACGACTCTTGAACGACTCTGACTGCTGCTGAGATCTCATCCATGAATTTGATACCTAAGATATTTCGACATGTCCCCAAAGGCCAGGTTAAGTATAAGTATGATGACGTCACTCTGTTCGTCCCGATTCATCATATTCAACTATTTTGGTACGGTATATAAAGATAAGACGTCGTTATCACCACGTCGCTTCGCTCGTCCCATTGCTCTCCACGTCGACGTCGCACGTCGTTGCACTCGTTCCTCGATGATTAATTGGCAATCAAGTCAGAAAACCCGTGTTTTTGTCCCTTGTTTATTAAACTGGGCTATGAAAAGCATCGAGATTAAGGAGTGGAACAACAACTTGACTCATGACTGAACACCTACTTGACTCATCTTGACTCATGACTGAACACCTACTTGACTCATCGGTCAGAGTCTCGCTTGAATACAATATGGCTGGTTCAAATCATTAACATTAAAAGTAGTGCATTAGACAACTCATTTCCTAACGCTCAAGGTCGGAATTCAAGGTACGAGGAAGGACGGGACAATTCATAGTTAAGAGAAGCGAACCGAACTGATGACATTTCAAAGCTGGATTCCAGTCTAACATGGATGGCTACGAAGAAACACTACGAAAGATCTACCACTAGAGTTTGTACCTTAAAAAACACACTTATGTTAGGAAAGTATAATGATGAACAACACTACTTAATTGGATTTGAACTTCACTTTGTACTTTATATATGAATATAAAAGTGTACGGTTAGGGCACAGACTACAGGGGAGTTGGATAACCTAACCTGAACTCGGACCTATCACTTATCACTCTCCGGAACCTGTGGTGCCTACCTTCTTGGAATGCACAGCTGCTGCTTATCTTTCATAGGACGGTCGGGAATCCGAACGAGTTATAAGAAACTCTTGGTGCGGAGGTCCGAGTGAAACGAAGGGACTAAGGGCAGACGTAAGGGACGAAAAAGAAAAAGTGCTCGAGCCATAAGCGAGAGGGACGAAAAGTGCTCGAGCCATAAGCGAGAGGGGCGAGTGAAATGACGCGCTCGCAATCAATACTGTAATTTATTCGTTGGAGAGGGACAAAAGTGCTCGACTGAACACTTTGCCAGTTGCTCGACTGAACACTTTGACTTTGCCAACGGGAGCTCCACAAAGAAGACTCATATCTTATCTTTCTTATATAACATCAAAATATAAAGTAAACGTCGCATTCATATTCATATCTTTCGGTTACGTTGTATAAAGATTAAAGATACGAATGGTTATAGAGATGAGATAATGATGAGACTAGTACTCGAGTAGAGTGAACTTTGTTCTTTCATTCTCGTAGATCGATAAAGCGCAACAGGGTAGAGCTTTCTCGATCGTATTGAATTCAATTGATTCGTTAACGAAAGTCTAGGAATTATCTCATCTCTATAACCATTCCATAATTCTATTCTTATATAAGTCAGATAAGAATATATTATATAATAATCTCATGCGACGTGTGAATGGAAAGGAAGGTCGGAATGAACTCTACCATTGGAACTCTTACCTATGCTTATGCTCGTCCCTCTCTATCTTTCCTTTCTCACGTCGCTTTGCTCGTCCCTCGTCTCTCTCGCGAAGGTAGGAGGAAGACGTGAGAACATCACTACTGGTTTTCTTTTATCAGTGACGTGAGAACTTGAACGGGAATGAACTCGGATGAACGAACCTTAACTGCGAGTCGGCCCAGCCTTTAAGGAATGAACTTCTCACTCTTTTAAGGAATGAACGGAATGAACTTCTAACTCTTTTAAGGAATGAACTTGTCCGGGAATGAACTCTCCAGAAAAGGAATGAACTTGTCCGGGAATGAACTTCTAACTGAATGAGCGGAATGAACTTGAGAACTTGAAGGAATGAACTTGTCCGGGCTCTCCTTTTCTTTTCCTTAGGAAATGTCTTTCAGTTGGCGCTAAGGGCCGAGTGCAACGACGGAGTTGGCGCACAGGTCTTTTCGATAAGGGCCGAGTGCAACGACGGAGTTGGCAATAAAAGTACTCAAAGTCTGAAACCCGGTCTTTTCCCCTAGGGAAATGTGTTTCACTTTCAGGCAAATGTCTTTCAGTTGGCCATCAAGTAAGGAACCCGAAAGGAACCCTTTTCTTTCTTTTTTGACTCAAGGTAGACGCCGCTCCTTTCACTCGCTCCTTTCCTATCGCTCAGCTACTAACAATGATTCTTCTGGGTAGAATGCATAGTGTGAGTCTAATCCAATCTGCTAATTCACCGTGAACTGACACCATTCCATCTCTTTATCTTGGTGCAATGCTAGGTCCTTATAGTTGTCTATTGTGCATCCCTCCCCTACTAGGCAAGAGGAGCTGCTACTGACGCGTCATGTAATTCGCACCTTTCGCATACTCTTTCCCATATTTAGGTTCGGGGCGCCTAGAAATCTCCGCCTACAAGGGGCTACTTATCTTATATTATAAATCAAAATCAGTCTTTCCAGTAGCCGCAGTTAGGGTGGAGTTCATATTCATATTCACTCGTACGTTCCTGTTGCTAGCGATAGCTACGCAGAGGGAAGACAGTGGTAGATCTTTCGTAGTGTTTTTTTGAATAGCCTGGAATGTGAGACTGTTGCCGGGGAAGAGCTACTGGTTTTTTCAGTTGAACTCGTCTCTCTCGCGAAGAGTAGGAGGAAGACGTGAGAACATCACTACTGGTAACAAACAGATACAAGACTCTCTCTCTCCCCAGCGAATTACAGTATATAGTTCATGGAATTCAAAAAAACGCTATTACACTACACGAAAGATCTACCCTTAAGAAAGAGAGCTTATTTATTTTTCCATTTTTTATGCGGAAGTTCAACTTTTTGTTATGGACCGGGGAAATGCAGCGAAAAGGGTTTTTCAACTTTTTGATCACTGAAAGTGTTGCTAGTTGTTATCTTTTAATGGACAAGATTTATTGATTGATTTATTTTAAATATGTAAGACTCCTCTGCTAAAGATATGATGTTTATGGGGCTACCTGATTTGATTACTTTCTTATGCTAAGCTCTAAATTGGGCAAACCGCTGATCTCAGGAAGCTCAGCTTCAGGCTATGCATGCTTCAGCTTTTGGGGGCGGTCTTGTCAGAGCCTTCCTATCAAATAATCTTTCTATTTCTAAAAGCTATTCCGTCTTAATCCTACTCGAAAGGGAGTTAGTGAGTGACCTACTAGTCGTAGGGCGCGAAAGCATATACCATACCCATCCGAGTTAGCCTACCGGTGAGATTGAATTGGAAAGCGTCCAGGGGTGGAATTCTATTTTTGAATAGAGCATGTTTATTCGATATTTGTATCTGTTTGTTGTATCTGTATCTTGTATCTGTTTTTTGTATTTGTATCTGTTTGTTGTTAGAGAGGGACTATCCTACTTCCAAAGAAGCGATAGCGACGTGGCACATAAAAAAACTGCAACCCTTTAGGGGAAAACATAAATACAATATTGCTGTCCACTCTAAAAGCTACGGGAACTGATGAGACTATTGCAGCAGAAAGAAAAAGAATGGCATAAACTAATGAACTTTCACCACTGGAAGGAGAGGAAGTACGCGGAGGGGCACCAACTAATACTAATAAGAAATATGTACCTGACTCAGTCTCTTCACGAGAAGCAATTTGAGGAGTGCTCACTCCGCGGTAGGCTATTATGTTCTACTATTCGATTGCTGTTTGGTGTTTGGTTGAAGTCCCATATGAGTCTTCTTCACCTTTCTTTGGAGCTTTATCGGGACACATTATAAAGAGTGCCCCGTCGCACGTCGCCCCGTCGTTCTCACGTCGCCCCTTCTCACTCGGCCCTTGCCTTTCTAGTAGGAGTATATAGGTGTTTGAGGGATGCACAAGAGACTTATAGAAGCTGGTCCTAGTTCTGGTTCCGGAGAGTGATCAGGCATAGCACCAAGATAAAGAGAGGGAATGGTGTCAGTTCACGGTTAATTACCATATTTTATTAGACTCACTATGCCATGAACATATTCTACCCAAGGATCAGTTGAGGAAGAATCATTGTTAGTAGCTCCACCTTGCCTTGAGCGATAGGGGCGAGTGAAAGGAGCGGTTGCTGCTTTTGTTGCTGCTTGAGTTCTCCTTTAATTGTAGCTCTACCTTGAGTCAATCCGACGACCATACGGATCTAGGCACTTTGACAGTAATTCGAATAATTAAGAGAGTGGTTCATTCCTGTTGTGAGCAGACGAACTGAGAATGGGAGTTCCACCCGAAGAAGCAGGGGCAGCGGGCGGGTAAGGAAAGAATCTTCGGGTTCGGGACTCATGTATAGAAGTTGCTTGTGCTCTTAAATATCCTATTGTTCGTGTTCAGGACAGGTACGAAGTGAGTTAAAAGAATGAGTTGAGGGTATCGTCGCTCGACTGATAAGGGTAGAGTGAATGGCCCAAAGATTTGACTCGACTTTATAAAAGTTGAATATAAGAACGACTCTTGCCCGCTCGGGGCTCGACCTATCTTATTTGGGATCATTTAATACCCTGATTTCCGCCCCCCATTAGTAATCCGTATCCCCGGCCCCCCATTAATAATCCGTAGACACGATAGGGTATCCTCGATAGAGCTCGAGCGAATATTTATGCGAGAGGGTATCGTCAGATAGAGCTCGACTGATAAGGGTATCCTCGATAGAGCTCGACCATAAGGGAGAGGAGAGGGCCGAATGCAATAATATAATATAGAGGCAGCGACCTAAAGGGAGATTGTAGAGTCAGATAGAGCTCGACTGATAAGGAGAGGGTATCCTCGATAGAGCTCGAGCGAATATTATGCGAGAGGGTATCCTTTAGGATAGGGCTCGACTGATAAGGGTATCCTCGATAGAGCTCGACCATAAGGGAGAGGAGAGGGGCGACGTAAAGAGTATTGTAGAGTATTGAGCCAGCGACCGATAGGTCGATTGTAGACTCGATAGAGCTCGAGCGTATGCGAGAGGGTATCCTTTAGGATAGGGCTCGACTGATAAGGAGAGGGGCGACTTACAAGAGTAGAGTATTGAGCCAGCGACCGATAGGTCGATTGTAGACTCGATAGAGCTCGAGCGTATGCGAGAGGGTATCCTTTAGGATAGAGCTCGACTGATAAGGAGAGGGTATCCTCGATAGAGCTCGAGCGTATGCGAGAGGGTATCCTTTAGGATAGAGCTCGACTGATAAGGAGAGGGCCGACGTAAAGAAGAATTGTATTGAATTGTATTGAATAGTATTGAGGCAGCGACCGATAGGTCGATTGTAGAAGACGGGTAGTCCCCAACTCGAAACATTTGGAGAATGACTAGAGCAGACCTACAAAAGAATATTCCAATAATCCTATCCCGTATTCCAATGCAAGGGACGAGTGCACTTAAGAAGTTTGAGGGGGAGTTCAAGAAAAGTCACTTTTGAACTCTTTAGAAAAGTCACTTTTGAACTCAAGATTTAGATACAGAATTTAGAACCCGACAGTTACATAGTTCGAGTTGCATTCGCTAGTGTTAAGCATTGAGCATCCCTAGATTTGAATATTCCTTTCAAAACCCCTACAATTGACTTCAAATCTCTATTTTAGGGTGATTTAAGAGAATGACTAGAGCATCCCTAGATTTGACCAAAGCTCCCGTCCGATCTGAGAGTCTGTACGGGACCCGAGAAAGGACTAGAGCGCTTGAACTCTTTTCGTTTTCGTTTGTCGATTTAGAGATTTCCTTGAGTATAGGTCTTGTATTTCGTTCGTCGATTGCGTCGATTTAGAGATTCTCATTTCCTTTTTCTTTTATTCTCAAGGAAAGGAATCGAAACGGGAACAGAGCTGGGGAGTCAAAGTCGGAGGGTGTCATTCCGCCTTCTCTTGTCACTGATGGATCGAATCCAAATGATGGATAGTTCGCCTCTGCACCCACTGCTTGTTCGGATGCTTCTCCCACTGGAAAGGAGGAATGAACTATTTTACTTCAGCTTAGCTGCTTAGCGAATGCCCTATGCTATGAATGAAGATATTCGACTGCAGCGGTTGGGCAGACGTAAGGTCCGAGTTATAACGACGGCGACGTGGAGAGCGCATGCGAGAGGGTATAAAATAGGCTCAGACACAATGATCACTATTCTACCGTCGGTTGCTGATCACTTTGGTTAGTCTACCTGGCGCATCCGGCGGGTGAGAACTCCAAGACAGACTGAGCCTCCAGCTGTGAGGAGCGCATTCACTCTTTTGCTCTCATCGGATCGGGAAGGGGGCTAGGCTAGCATGATCTCTTTCCTTCTCCCTACCGTTCAAGCCGCGTCATTCCGCTCTTATTATGTTATGTCACTCGCCCCTTCTCACTCGGACCTTTTACATTCAATCGACATTCACTCGTTAGCTTCAGTCGACTACGCATTATTCTATCGGCTTCCTCATTACTCTATCGGCTTCCTGCCATGCCTCTCACGAGTACCTATAACCATTGAAGTAGATCAGCGCACAACCCAAGGCTTTAGCCAGACAACTCCTCCATTGTACCATCCATCGGCGGATAATGACGATCTGGGAGCAGAAATAGGTGCAATCCATATCTATCGAAAGATGATATCAAATCTCTATCTATATCTATCGCGAGAGGAGATGCGAATGGAGCGTCAAGGTCTATCTATATCTATCGCGAGAGGAGATGCGAATGGAGCGTCAAGGGAGCCTCTGTCTGGAGCGTCAAGGGAGCCTCTGTCCGCATGTGGACCTATCAGACTTCCGAAGAAGACCAGTACCCGCACTACCAACCGCTCTGCTCTTTGATAGGGACTGGTAGAACTGAAACTTAAAAGAGAGATTCGCCCAACTGTTCTACCGGACCATCAGAGTAGCTAATCGAATACTTTACGGTCTCAAGTTAAGCAAGCAACCCTCTTGTACGCTACTTATGGAAAAGCCCTCTTGTACGCTACTTATGGAAAAGGAGGTCAGAACTCTCGGATGCGGACAAAGACCCTAGAAGACCCGCACTAGAAGTTCTTGATTCAGACGTACAGACCCCAAGTTCTGCTTTAGCTCTTACTGTCCCATTTCTCTACCGTAGGATGAGAATCTAAGTCCGGGTAATGCCCGGTCGCCCTACCGGACCGGTCGGTTTCCTCCCCTTGTCTGGCGATCTGAACTGGATTGATTACAACTCCATATGGTAGCTAGGCGAATCTAAAGCAAGAATGCTAGGTCAACCATCTCAGCTAAAGAATCTTGGGTCCGCAGGCTCATAACCATAAGTGGAAGCGGGAGTGGTTTGAAAAGAAAGAGTCCCACTTGCACGTAGCTAATTGAAGTCCAGGCTTAGAAAGAAGTGCACGTAGCTAATTGAAGTCCAGGAAAGAAGGTTTGAAGAGCCTATCCTATACTCCATCCCACTTTCCTATCCGGTACTGTGACCGATTTCCGGCCATCGACTGTGACCGATTCACTCTCATCTCTTCAGTCTTCCTACCTCTCTGAAGTTCAACTATCGAAGTAAGGCTCTGAAAGAGGAACTGACGAAGGAGCTATGCGACGTGGCCCGTGACGCAGTACGTTTTCCACGCATTACTCATAAGGTAGGCGGGCACTCGTCCGTCCCCCCGAACAGAAGAGGCCCAATATTATTATATTATAAGTTTAGTTTTATCATAGGGCGCGAACACTCGAATAGTTTGAGCCTAGATTAGATCCCACTCTAGTAAGACCATTAACTCAACTATAGCAGCCCTACAAAAAATAGTAAATTCAAAGCTGGTGAACCATACGATCTTATCGCATTTCGGGACCAGAGACGAGAGTTACATAGTTCGAGTTATTCAGAGCTTTTGCGTTTGCGTATTTGCATGTGTTAAGCATTGCACTAACTAGCACTTGAGTGAACGAATGAGCATGAATTCGATAACGGATTGTTCAAAGCTGGAGATTCCCGGCTCGGGCAGGTCTTGACACAATGCAAGTACCTATAGTGCCAAGCTCATTGGGGCCAGCCAATACTAGATCCTGTAGTCGAATTCAATTTCATTCAATTCACGAAGTACGTGATAATTTCTGCAACTATTAATACAGCATTTCTAATAAAATGAAAGCAAAACGAAGCTTAAATAAGAGTTTTTCTTCTTTATAAAGCTATTTTGAAGAGTGAATGAAGATACTTGTCATGTGCCAAGAGAAAAGAGTGAAGGAATATACTTCTCATGTGCCAAGAGAAAAAGAGTTCATTAATATACTTCTCATGTGCCAAGAGAAAAGGAGCGAAACAGAAAAGTATTTAATAAAGAAAATTGCTAAATGAAAAGAGAAATGCGACTCAATGAAAAGAGAAATGTGACTCCAGGTAGTGAATTCCACCAACAAATTAGTAAGTTACTCTGGTTTGGGATTGAATCGGACCCGCACGAACAACATATAATATCCTGCCCGAACAACATATAATATAGTGACGTCGTAAATTGCACCACTTCATTTAGTAAGTTGACCAATAAATTATTGCATCTGTTTTAGCCATCAAAAATACATTTAAAATAATTCAAGTAAGGAGGATAAATGGAATTTACTCAGATCAGTATACGTGTTTGGAATAATGTTAATAGAGAGATTCGAGAATTCTAAGTTAGGAGGGAACGAAAGTAGGGCAAAAAGGGAACCAAAGTAGGGCAAAAGAGATGCAATAGCGAAATGCTTAACACATAAAAATACAGCCCTCGACAGAGTAGTTCAAATCACGAAATCGACCTCGAAAGAGTTGTTCAAATCACGAAATCGACCTCGAAAGAGAGTTGTTCAAATCACGCAATCGACAGACTAGTTCAAATCCTCACCTCGACAGAGTAAGTTCAAATCCTCACCTCGACAGGAGTAGTTCAAATCACGAAATCGACAGAGTTGTAAATGCGGGGGATGCACAATGGTCCGAACTCTAGGATTAGAGCACGAAAGGCTTATAATGGATTAGATCGATCACTCGTAGCTAGTCGAATGATTCTATAAGGAGATTCCACCACCACTAAATCAGTGACACGCAACAGGGAGATTCAACCCCAACTAAATCAGTGACACGCAACAGGGAGATTCAACCCCAACTAAATCATTATTGACACGCAACAGACTGATACACTGAAGAGGGAGAGCCAGGGGATACAAAATCAAACATACATTGTATGGTAATCAATGTTAGTTCAGTACTACGTAAGGTTAACTTAGGAATTGCAATCAAACCAACAGATCCCATTTATGTTGTATCCTGCCCAAGCCTACCCTCTAATTTGACAATTGTTGTTAAATGACCCTCAAATTAAGGTACTCAATTTACAAAGTCTTAAACTTAAACAAATTAGTCTTTAATCCCACTTCAAGACCTGAAATCACAACTTTGCCGAGAAGCCAAAATTAAGTGAAAAGTGCAAACCTCTTAGGATTAGCTAAAGTACCCAATTTAAGTAAGAAATACACAATTGTGAAATCATTACCAAACCCAACAAATCAGTAAATTATAGCATTGAAATTCAAATAAGATTCAATTTGAAGAAACCCATGAAATAGGCATTTGAACCAATGACCATAAATGATCCAATATACCATACCAAATTAACCAATTGAATAGTACTTTAAGATGGACCCTACAATATTGAACCATGATGGGTGCCATTTCCAATCCTAATTTCATAATAGTGCACAATTGTGTATATAGTCTAGGGCTGGCACTGACTGATTTGACTAGAACCCCCCCCTTCCCTGGCATCCGAAGCTAGGCGTGCGATTCCCGATGCTTGAGACCTTAGCCTCCCTATGGTAGCCGACCAGAACTCGAATGAATGGACCCGGTCTCTTATGAATCTCCAAAGCTTTACCCGACGTCACTAAGCTAAGACTAGAATTGAATTGGCATTGGCTGGTGGGCTCTCCCCTTCTTCTTGGATGGGTGGGATCCGTTCCTCACTCGCTGCCTCCCCACTGTGGTTGTCCTACGCCTGTGTGAGCCGCTGCTTTTCATTGGTACTGTGGTTGTCCTACGCCTGTGTGAGCCGCTCCTTTCTTTCATTGGTATCGCAAGCACCTTATCTTTGCTTGGTGGGCTGGTCGATCGTATCTTGAGTTGTAGCCCTCTCTTCCCGTGCACTGCTTTTCTCTGTACCGAGTGACTCATCTGCTCGCCTCCTTGTTTTTGACCTGGATCACACTTTTTGTACCTACTTTCAGGCTCTGGTATCGTGTTGGGCTTTCTCTCTGCATACAGCCGTTTCTCCTTCCCTAAGAAGTATGGCGTTACGCCGCATCGTCGAATCTTACCCGTATCTCCTGGTGCTTCCTTCCCCTGAGAGCACTAGATAGTCTTCTCTGAGTCTTTCTAATATATTTGAATGCGTCAAGATGTTTGAGCCGTAAGGCGAAGGGTATAACTATAGGTGAGCCGACAGGCGAAGGGTATAACTATTAGGTGAGCCGTAAGGCGAAGGGGTTGGCTAGTCGACTCAACAACCCCGAAGTCAGGATTAATAGGTTTTCCTATGGTTTATGGATTACAAGATTTCGAGGTGTTTGAGCGAGTGGTTGACTAGTAGCCACGATGTGAGTCTGGAACATACTTCTAGACTACGAGTTCAGAGACGCGAAATCAAAGTCATTCTTATACGCTCGCACGGACTTGACAGCTTCAGTGTACAAGGATCCGGGCTGAGACATGAACCTGACTCCACTGACTGTCCTACTGATCGGTTGGTATGGTCAGTTATAACGGTTCGACTCAAAAAGGATTTGCAATCAGTTCTGAATGTTCGTTCTTGCTTTTTGGCACTTACTTTTTGGCACTTACATATTCCTGTTGAGTTGGCCTCGTGGAATTGGTTGGTACAAAGCACACATGCTCTCTCGTGGAATTGGTTGGTACAAAGCACACGTGCTCTCGGCGAGCTGTGGAGTCAAGGAGCGAAGCGTTATATAATATATATTTTCTCAACCTATAATAAATCGATAAGTGGTTGTGGATTCTTTTTCATCCCGTATCAGTCCGGTCCTTCTCCCCCTTCTGTCGATGATCTAGGTGTGCCACCGATCACTGGACGTCTAGGGCAGAGTCTTGAGGGAGGTGAGGCGGCGCCATTGGAAACTATATCAAGAAGAGGCTCTTATTCCCAGTGCATGACTGGCTGATGAGAGGGAAGGCTCGGATCCCCATGGATGGGACCTTCTACCAGGATCGTCCTCTTGATCGATTAGTGGGCGAGCTGCACTGCTTGAGTTTTGACTTCAAGTCAGCAACGGACCCTTGGCCCTTGTTGTTACTTTTTGAACTTAATAAGTTATGTTTCGATAGGTCGTTCGCTTACAGTGTCGTTAATTCGACACTTGCATATATAATATTTTAGGTGGGTGACCCCGGTCTTCGGTTTGTTTTGTAGCTGTCCTATCTCTCCCTACTTCGGTTTGTTTTGTAGCTGTCCTATCTCTCCCTATGGTATGGTATGGTCGAGCGCGTCACCCCTATTTATTTTGTAGCTGTCCTATCTCTCCCTATGGTCGAGCGCGTCACCCCTATTTATAGGGGCCTCGGGCCTCTCTTTTATTGATCCTCTTGGCCACTCTTTACCTTATCACACAAAGTCCTGGTGTGGTATTGTGCAGAATTTAGCCAGGTCGACGCTTTTCAAAGGGAAGTGTACTTGGCTACGATGTAGTCATCGCCGATCAAAGGGTCGCTGAAGTGTACGAACAATCTTTTCAAGGGTTGGGGGTAGCCCGTCTAACTCACTCGGCCCTCATCTCTTCCACTGGTTGCGCATAATTTGCTAAGCGCTTTAGGGTGAGAGGTTTGAATCGAGACCCTTCTCCGGTCTACACGTCGATCTGCTCGTCCCTAAATTCCCATCAGCCTTTCGGCCTCATGGCGGTGCATCATAAGCATCCGGGTTGTAGAGTAACTACTCTCGCTCTATAAGATCCGGTAAGGATCGGGGTTAGCTTGGGCGAAGCTTTCTCGATCTTTTCTCTTACGTCTTTTCAGAAAGAAAGAACTCTTCTTCCTTTCCTTATTTTAAAGATCAAATTATCAGTCATATTCAATCTCCGTCTTTAGAGCCTCTTTCCGCCCTAGGCCCGCTCACTCCCGTCGACGATAAGGGAAAGGAGGGACGAAATTGCGATAGCGACGTAGCGACAATCCCATAAAGGAAAGGGTCCGATCTGCATGTGTTAGACACCGCGCATTTAAGAAAAGAGATATATTATGTTAAATACCGAAATTTTAAAGGGCTTTGTGGTAATTTCCGAATCTTGGAGGGTCTTTTTGTAAAAAGGCCCAAAACAAATATTTAAAAACCCTAATAACCCTCCTCCCAATTCAGTTCCACGCCAAGCCCTTTTCTCCGAATCAGTTCCATGCCTTTCCCTTCGGTTTCGCCCAGCGACGCTGAGCCCTAGCCGACCGCCGACGCCGTCGCCGCTTCCCTCGACGCCGACGCCGAGCCCTCTACCGAGACTTCTCCATCGTCTCCTTCCTCTTCTCCTCCGCGTGATCCGGCGCTCAGTTGGACGTGCCTAGGCCTCGCGTGGAAACCCTAGCCGATCGCCGCCTCTTCTCCGGCCACTAGCAAGAGCAGCGACGTGATCCCTCTTCTCCGATCATACCATCAGTAGACGCTGCTCGGTCTACTTCCTTTCCTCGTCATCGACGGCGACAATCACCCTTCTCCCGATTCGAGCACTGCCGATCAGATTCGAGGGTGCCTACTCTGATTCACCGCTCATCTCAAGTAAGTTTTGGTTGGTTGTTTAGGGCTTATGTTGGGTGAATTTGATGTTGGATTTACTTAAATCAGTAAAGAGGAGTTATTTATCTAATTTGGATTGTAGAGTTCGAATAACAATCATGTGTGAGAATTATTTCAGTTTGTAGCTTTAATGTTGAGACTGTGAGGTTGTTGTCGTGAGATAGAACTTGGAATATACCTTGTTTGGTTTGGATTCTAGTTTGGTTATGGGATTGGAGCTATACTTGCAATGGATATGATGGAAATAGGGGAGGCTAGTTTGAACAAGTTATTGAGCAATGTAGATCCGCCTGGTATTACTAGTATGGATTGGCTTGGTTCCATTTTGCTTATCTGTTCGGGTTTAATTCCTTTGATTGTGTGTAATGAGTTGGTGTGATGTTACTAATGGGAGTTAATTACTGTATTGGATCATGGATTATGGGCTCAATACCGTGGGGTTGTGGAATTCGAGGTTAAGATCATATATTGGACCTAATCTAGGTTACTTGGAATGATTAGGGATGTAATTAGTTCATTAGAATTAATTAAATAGCTGAGATAATTGGGGTTAACCCTGATACATTGTGGATTTGCTAGATAACTAGTTACTACGTTTATAGATGGCTAAATTTACACATTAATGCAGGACCTTGATTCGGACTCGTTCGATTGATCGTAGAAGGTCTTCGTTTACGTTCTACAATTATAAGGCGGGTACTTCTCCTTTGTGCTCTTGTAGTTTCCTTTACCTTAAAGCATGGCTGTTATGTCTAAGTAGGTTGCTTGACCTTGTTCTTTGTCATTATTTAAACATCGCCGTTGAGACTTATTCTTCGTTGATCTTTGAGTATTCCTAAATTCGTATCTGTACAGTCCTCTGTTGGTTTTCTATTCTGTAAAGTGTCGTTTGTACGCGAGCACTTAGAAGTCCATTAAACACAGATAGGTTTACTTGGCATTAGAAATACCCTACCTAGTAGTGTAGGTGCATAATCGTTGATTTTGATTTCCAGTTGATTGTATTGATGCATCGTGTATTCGTTGGACTTTATTGCATCGCTGTTTCTTCGGTTGTTTGTGCATCGTATATCATGCATCATACTTGCACGTTGCATACTAACGACTGTTGGCTTACATTTAGTTAAGCCGTCGTTAGTCATATTGTTGCTCGATTCACTCAACCACTTGTTATCGTGGTAGTATTAGAGTGCGAGTGTTTGTCCTGTCATGCCAGACAGTGACACCCTCACCGTTGTTTTAGAGGGATGAGCCGTTGGTGGCTCACCTTCACTGTTGTTTGTTTTGAGGGATATTGTATTTGTGATAGCTCCTCCCCGATGTACCGTGGGTTCGGAGTGTAGATTTCCCAGCATCCTGTCCACTCAACCACGCCTTATGTGGTATTATTGTTATTGTTGGTTATTGTTGTTGTTGGAGTGGTACAGTTGTCACAGCCCTACCCACTCGGTCACACAGATGGGATGTGTTGACGGCTTGACTGGCGTCAGGGGTGACACATGTCATTGCATCATGTGCATACGTATTTCTTTTATGCATTTGTTTGTGTTTGATGCACTTATATGAGCTATGATTGTTGCATATGTTTGACATGCATGTCTATCTTGATATTATTGTTGTTGAGTTGTTCTATACCTGTTTAGTCATTATTCGGACTTTATACCATGTCGTATTATATTGTGTTATGCATGATTAGGGTTCTATATTTTCTTATGGACTGTACCTGTTTGATTCTCTACTTCGTTATCTTGTATCATGCCATGCTTATTTGTCTACTCATATACCCGCAGAGTTCACCCGGACTCACCACCCCTGCTTTCCTTTTTGTTGTTTCAGATAGCAGGTAGTGGTATTGCTTGGAGCCAGGAGATGATCCAGTTGCCAGTCCCTCAGTCCTTCAGTTTCACCGGGTTATTTTGGTTTGGAGTTATTTCAGAGTTGGTTCTTTGTAGTTTCTTTGTTTCCGCATTTTATATTATTTCTGGTATGGTCTTGACAAATTTGTAGTCACTTCTTACTGGTCGAGTTTATTCGTTGTGGAGTTTCTTATTAAGTTGTGTTTTCTTTTATGCCTAAGGTGGCTGAGCCACCCGTTATCTTTTATCTTAATATAAACTGCGTGGTTGTGATTTCTACATATTATTGTGATGCCAGCCGCTTGTGGCTGAGCTATATTGAGGAGATATGATGTATAATTGCCCCATATTGTCCGCCGTACAGGGGAGATGCTGCTCGATTTTCGAGGAAGCATGTGCCTCTGGGGGCTTGACAATTTTTGGTATCAGAGCCAAGTTTGCGAGTTTCTTTGGGATCTGTGGATTTTTACGATATTGTTTTTAGTGCGTCAACTTGTTGAGGTTGTGCGATGTTTTGGTGTCTGTGGGTTTATAGAGTTGTTTTACGAGGTCAATCTGTATGTTACAGATTTGTTTATTTTTGCGGAGTCTTTTTCTTGTGTGTTTGACGAAGTTGTTTTTGAGATCTATCTGTAATTTACGAATTTATTTTCGCGGAGTCATTTTTTGACATAGTTTGGTATGGTTGTGATGGGACTTGGCAGCGATGGACTTCTCCAGGCGACAGGAGGTATATCTCTTTGGAATTCTCCTAAATTTCCATATTTATTATCTGATATAGAGTCGGTTAGATATTTCCTAGTTTAATGGTATATCTGTTCGATACCGATGACAAGTCGAAAGACAAGAGTCTAAACCGACAATCATTTATGGGAAGTTAAGAAGCAACTCCAGTAATAATTCTGTTGTTTAGATCGAATTGTATATCAAGTTCTACTTGAATATCTTTAGGGTACTATGTGTTGTCATTCTTTGGTATAGCGTTACTGAAAACTGTAGTAGAAGGTTGCTTGTTAAGTTGTCATGATAAGTTGTTTCACTCATTCGTTTAACGACCTCTTGACACATACAATCATGATCAACTTCCAGAGACAATGCACCCTTATTCAAACCATCTTAAAACTATTTGTTAAATCAGCATTGCAACGTAAGGTTCTATCTACATTCTTGAGTTAGTGCCTATATCTGGAATTATCCTGACCTTGGGGCCAACACGTGGTGTCGAATCAAAATAATGACTCATGGAAAACATGCTATCTGCAGAGGTATAAACCTACATAGAAGTGATAGTTTCATTCAGCTACTATTGACACAATTAAACATACATACATTGAAAATGTTTTAAAGAAAGCTCTTACTCAGCAGGATGATCTAAATAACCAGAGGAGCCATCACAGTTTGATATAACTTTGATATCTGGATAAGCCTTCTTTATGGCTGAGTAGAATCTAAAGTAGTTTCCTGTCAAATGGCAAGTCAAGACGAGTGTCTGATATAACACTTATTTTTCTTCAAACTGAAACTAAGAGAAACTTACAATCTAGAACATTGCTCTTAGTCTTGGGAAATAAACTACAATGGCAGTTCATATTTTTCTTTAATTTTGGAAAAAAAAAATAACCTGGAGAGAAGTTAGTTCTCAACTTAAGTGAAGACTCATCATTAAAATAATTTTAATTGAGGTTCTAATTGATTGGTAAGTATTCTTAATCGACTAACAAGCTGACTCAACTGAGGAGTTGAGTCAAGTTTGGCTTAGGAATAGACTGTTTATATTTAGAGCTAAGTCAATTGGAAAATCAATTGATTTGAGTTTCAGTTGGTAAATGATGTCTTAATTACAAAGTCAAGAGAAATTGATTTGACATGCTAGAGTTGCAACTGTTAGGTGACTTAGGGTTTGTAGTGGAGCAATGGATTAATAATAGAAGCCTATAATTTACTATAAATGAAAGCTTTTAGAAAAAAAAAATTATGGACTAATGGTGAATCCAACGGACTAATTGGAACAACACAATAATACTTGAAGGTAAAGAAGAATGAAACCTATAAAAAGAGTAGAAGAGAGAGCGTGTGTGCAAATGAGCTAAAGAACATGCATTTAAAGAAGGTTATAAATCATGAAATAAACACAAACAGATTGCAATGGACTACCTTAAAAAAAAAATTGCATCATTGAATAATCTTTCTCAATATCATATTATTGAAAGAACTTCAACTATCCATTCCACACATTCGAAAATATTTGAATATGTTTACAAAATTTACAGGTGTTGGTAAAAAAAAAACATAAAAAAAACCCATGGTAACTCACTAGTGAGTATATGTATCTACAAAAACAGAGGATGACTATTTTACAGCCTTGTAGAGTCTTCACTTGTGCTAATTTAAGGGCATTGGTTTGCTTGCTTTCTTGTTTCACTTCAAATAGATTTAAGTATGCTAGCTATTTCTAAAAGCGTCGAGTTAAGCTCAATAACACATTATCTTGGAGGTGTACTATATGTGGAAATCATAATTCTTTGATCTGCTTATGACTTTCTTAAGGGCAGCTAACACGTTCGCAAATTCTGAATTCTGAATCTGTTTCTAGTCAACTTCCTATTTCAAGCTTTGGTATGACATCGTATTGCCTACAATTCCACCTTGTAACTGACAATGGCTTTAAAGAAAAGCATACAACAAAGAAATGTTATGCTTTTTGTATGCCTTAACATCATGATTAACACAATGGCTTTCAAGTTTCAAGGATTCGTGGATTATAGGTGAACTTCATATTATATCATTCCAAGTTTTTAGATCAAGCTGTATACCTGAACTTCATGTTTCTGAGAAACTTTATGCTGTATACCTGAACTTCATGGTCAACACAATGACTTTCAAGATTCACATTCATTAGTTTGTGGAGGTAAAGCAAATATTGACATCTTAAAGTTTAAAGTAAAACAAATTTAAATATTAGCTGCTCAAAATTAGTAAAAAATAATAATAATAAAATATCACTTCAACAAGGTTTATTCTCGTCAGGGATACTTTTATCAAGTTGGTTTGTAGCTTCCTTTTGAGATCAGTTTGGAAATCATTAATCAAATTCCTTTCTTATGATTCACACACTCTAGTAGGGGATGTCTAGGTTATGGTTTTCTTTTTTTGTTATTATCTATTCGTCATGTACACCGAGACATGTAAACTAATGAGCAATGGGCCATTTAGTTAAAAATCAATGTGTGCACTAGCATAATGTTCCCTTTTTCATCGTAAAGGTACACTTTGACTCGTATTTCCTTCGGTGCAAAGACTTGGAAAAGATAGCAATCCAAGTAAATAGTTCCCAACCCTCCCTTTCCCTCTATTACCTTGAGTTTCGAAGCTACAAGTTATCAAACTTAGCAGACGGTGGGAGCTCCAGCACCTCAGACAATGCAGCTAGTAGCAATTCAGATGAGTCGTCCACTGCCTCTTCAGACGATGCCAACATCAGTTTCCACAGATGGACCGGGTTTACACGCTCACCAGAGAGAAGACACCGCAGGTCGATGAATCGATTTCCGAGATATTAAAGAGCTATAGGGTATCTACATGTAGGTCACTGCTTGTAACTAGGTAGCTACCATTAGAGAGATGTTGAACATTCCCAATATGGTAGATAACGCATTTGACTCACAATTATAGTTGAGGTTAACCATGAGAGATACAAACCTTAGAGTCCTTCGTGAGTGATCATGTGTCCTTACGAGTGTCGCCCATGAAAGGGGTGAAGAGGTTTGGGTTGCGAGGTAAGCTAGCTCTCCGCTATATTGGACCTTTCTAGATTTTGGAGAGGATTGGAGTAGTCACTTATCGTCTGGCGTTACCACCTTCTTTGGCTGGAGTTTACGAAGTGTTTCATGTTTCCATGCTGAGGAAATATGTGCCAGCTCCAGCGCATACTTTATCGGAGGTGTCGGCCACATTTCAGCCAGACGCGACTTATGAGGAAGTGTCTATGCGGATTCTGGACCGCAAAGAGCATCGGTTGAGGAATAAGACAGTTCGATTGATTAAAGTTAGTTGGCAGCACCACTCTGAAGAGGAGCTACTTAGGAGCTCGAGGATACGATCAGAGCTCGCTATCCTCATCTATTTACTTAAAGTGCGTATGGTTAATTTTTCATTCCGTATTCATATTATATCTGGGTTGTTGATATCAGTTGTGATTGACCAGTACCTGTTGTGGTCGAGTTGTACTTGTTGTGGTTTACTAGTTAAATTTGGGGACCAAATTTTTTGTTAGTGGGGGAGAATGTTAAATACCGAAATTTTAAAGGGCTTTGTGGTAATTTCTGAATCTTGGAGGGTCTTTTTGTAAAAAGGCCCAAAACAAATATTTAAAAACCCTAATAACCCTCCTCCCAATTCAGTTCCACGCCAAGCCCTTTTCTCCGAATCAGTTCCATGCCTTTCCCTTCGGTTTCGCCCAGCGACGCTGAGCCCTAGCCGACCGCCGACGCCGTCGCCGCTTCCCTCGACGCCGACGCCGAGCCCTCTACCGAGACTTCTCCATCGTCTCCTTCCTCTTCTCCTCCGCGTGATCCGGCGCTCAGTTGGACGTGCCTAGGCCTCGCGTGGAAACCCTAGCCGATCGCCGCCTCTTCTCCGGCCACTAGCAAGAGCAGCGACGTGATCCCTCTTCTCCGATCATACCATCAGTAGACGCTGCTCGGTCTACTTCCTTTCCTCGTCATCGACGGCGACAATCACCCTTCTCCCGATTCGAGCACTGCCGATCAGATTCGAGGGTGCCTACTCTGATTCACCGCTCATCTCAAGTAAGTTTTGGTTGGTTGTTTAGGGCTTATGTTGGGTGAATTTGATGTTGGATTTACTTAAATCAGTAAAGAGGAGTTATTTATCTAATTTGGATTGTAGAGTTCGAATAACAATCATGTGTGAGAATTATTTCAGTTTGTAGCTTTAATGTTGAGACTGTGAGGTTGTTGTCGTGAGATAGAACTTGGAATATACCTTGTTTGGTTTGGATTCTAGTTTGGTTATGGGATTGGAGCTATACTTGCAATGGATATGATGGAAATAGGGGAGGCTAGTTTGAACAAGTTATTGAGCAATGTAGATCCGCCTGGTATTACTAGTATGGATTGGCTTGGTTCCATTTTGCTTATCTGTTCGGGTTTAATTCCTTTGATTGTGTGTAATGAGTTGGTGTGATGTTACTAATGGGAGTTAATTACTGTATTGGATCATGGATTATGGGCTCAATACCGTGGGGTTGTGGAATTCGAGGTTAAGATCATATATTGGACCTAATCTAGGTTACTTGGAATGATTAGGGATGTAATTAGTTCATTAGAATTAATTAAATAGCTGAGATAATTGGGGTTAACCCTGATACATTGTGGATTTGCTAGATAACTAGTTACTACGTTTATAGATGGCTAAATTTACACATTAATGCAGGACCTTGATTCGGACTCGTTCGATTGATCGTAGAAGGTCTTCGTTTACGTTCTACAATTATAAGGCGGGTACTTCTCCTTTGTGCTCTTGTAGTTTCCTTTACCTTAAAGCATGGCTGTTATGTCTAAGTAGGATGCTTGACCTTGTTCTTTGTCGTTATTTAAACATCGCCGTTGAGACTTATTCTTCGTTGATCTTTGAGTATTCCTAAATTCGTATTTGTACAGTCCTCTGTTGGTTTTCTATTCTGTAAAGTGTCGTTTGTACGCGAGCACTTAGAAGTCCATTAAACACAGATAGGTTTACTTGGCATTAGAAATACCCTACCTAGTAGTGTAGGTGCATAATCGTTGATTTTGATTTCCAGTTGATTGTATTGATGCATCGTGTATTCGTTGGACTTTATTGCATCGCTGTTTCTTCGGTTGTTTGTGCATCGTATATCATGCACCATACTTGCACGTTGCATACTAACGACTGTTGGCTTACATTTAGTTAAGCCGTCGTTAGTCATATTGTTGCTCGATTCACTCAACCACTTGTTATCGTGGTAGTATTAGAGTGCGAGTGTTTGTCCTGTCATGCCAGACAGTGACACCCTCACCGTTGTTTTAGAGGGATGAGCCGTTGGTGGCTCACCTTCACTGTTGTTTGTTTTGAGGGATATTGTATTTGTGATAGCTCCTCCCCGATGTACCGTGGGTTCGGAGTGTAGATTTCCCAGCATCCTGTCCACTCAACCACGCCTTATGTGGTATTATTGTTATTGTTGGTTATTGTTGTTGTTGGAGTGGTACAGTTGTCACAGCCCTACCCACTCGGTCACACAGATGGGATGTGTTGACGGCTTGACTGGCGTCAGGGGTGACACATGTCATTGCATCATGTGCATACGTATTTCTTTTATGCATTTGTTTGTGTTTGATGCACTTATATGAGCTATGATTGTTGCATATGTTTGACATGCATGTCTATCTTGATATTATTGTTGTTGAGTTGTTCTATACCTGTTTAGTCATTATTCGGACTTTATACCATGTCGTATTATATTGTGTTATGCATGATTAGGGTTCTATATTTTCTTATGGACTGTACCTGTTTGATTCTCTACTTCGTTATCTTGTATCATGCCATGCTTATTTGTCTACTCATATACCCGCAGAGTTCACCCGGACTCACCACCCCTGCTTTCCTTTTTGTTGTTTCAGATAGCAGGTAGTGGTATTGCTTGGAGCCAGGAGATGATCTAGTTGCCAGTCCCTCAGTCCTTCAGTTTCACCGGGTTATTTTGGTTTGGAGTTATTTCAGAGTTGGTTCTTTGTAGTTTCTTTGTTTCCGCATTTTATATTATTTCTGGTATGGTCTTGACAAATTTGTAGTCACTTCTTACTGGTCGAGTTTATTCGTTGTGGAGTTTCTTATTAAGTTGTGTTTTCTTTTATGCCTAAGGTGGCTGAGCCACCCGTTATCTTTTATCTTAATATAAACTGCGTGGTTGTGATTTCTACATATTATTGTGATGCCAGCCGCTTGTGGCTGAGCTATATTGAGGAGATATGATGTATAATTGCCCCATATTGTCCGCCGTACAGGGGAGATGCTGCTCGATTTTCGAGGAAGCATGTGCCTCTGGAGGCGTGACATATTATATTAGTATTGTAGACTGATCTTTTGATCCTTTCTCTACCTTTTGATCCTTTCTCTATTAATTCCTTACCCCCACGGACTCTATTAATTCCTTACCCCCACGGAGCGGTAGCGGTAATATCTTCCATTCCTTAGTTGATCCTTTCAATAAAGATTGGCAGCTATGCACTGATTCTCAATAAAGGCCGGATGCGCTCTAAGAATGAATTTCTGCTTTTCACTTAAGGTTCGGTTCCGGAACCGGAAAACGAGTGAAAAAACACTAGGGTAGGGAGGTGGAACGAATGGTTAGGTAGCAGGTTAGGCCCAGTTGCTCCTCTGGTCTAAGACCTTACTCCTCACATCTTCCCTTTCTTCCTTGAAAGGCCTCCGCTTGCTCCTCACATCTTCCCTTTCTTCCTTGAACGGCCTCCGCTTGCTCCTACGCTGCTTCCCTTTCTTCCTTGACGGCCTCCGCTTGCTCCTACGCTGCTTCCGTCGCTCTAGTTGATGTGGTAGCTCTTTGGTTAGCTAGTCTCATTGGCCTTCGGCTTGGCTTCTGCCGTCGCTTGAGTAGCCCCCATTATTGACACAGCTTCTGGCTCTTCGGGCCGGCTACATGGAATTAGCTTTAAAAGTAGGAGTTTTCAATTGGTTCCAGTAAGCTGCTAAACAGACATTCAACTTCTGCTGGTTCCAGTAAGCTGCTAAACAGACATTCAACTTCTGCCGCTTGCGCCTTTCTGACTCAATAGCCGTCAGTTGACAATCTGACCCTCTTCTTCTAAAGTCAAGTAGATGAACCGTTAAAGTAAAGTAGATGAACTCAAGTAGATGAACCGTTAAAGTAAAGTAGATGAACCGTCGGTACTTTTGAGTTGGTTGTGAGCACGGCTCTTCAATGTTGCCGCGACATGAAACAGAAAGTTCGACGATCTCCCCTCTTGCTTCGCCATCAAGTTTGACTAAAGCACTAGGAACAATTGATAGGGATCTTAAAAAGCACTTGGAACAATTCACTAGGAACAATTGATAGGGATCTTAAAAACTCATACCCTATAGACGCGCTACGCCTTAGAATAGACGCGCTACGCCTAGAGCTAATACAATTAGGCCGGAGTTCACTTAGGTGCCATACCAAAAGAGATTTGATAAAAGAGATTTGATGCCTGAGAGTGTGGGGTGAAGAATTCAGTCAATGTCAATGAAGAGCCATAAGACCCGACCGGAATAGGAGTAGTTAAGAGCAAGCAGGTAGATCCCTATTACTGCTTTCCAGGCCTTCCACTTGGTGCTATCTATCCTTCCTCTGAACCGAGGCCAGTTCGCACTGCCACTACACTACAGCTGCCCCCTACCTATCCCTTTGAACTTACGGAGCCTTCTGCTACCTTTGACTGATCGTGAGTCAGGTAGGCGGGTCAGTTTCGTTAGCCGGCATATCCAGGTGTTAAGCATATTGCTTTCCGCGGGAAGCTATGCGAGGTGTCCATTCTCTCTGCCTCGCGGTCTTCTTCTAATATAGAAAAAAGTAGTTAAGGCGAAAGGAAAGGTGGAGGTAGGGCCCGGGCCTCTTTCACACTGCTCAGCTGGCGTCAGCTCACTGCTGCTACGGATAGTGGAATAGGATTAGCATATGATCCACACACAATCTGGGGATTGATTCCTTTTATTAGCAGTAGGGTTAGGTGTGCTTGACTTAGGTGCTGGAAAATGGGTAAGAGATTCTAGCTTTTCTTGATGCTAGACCTACCACCAGAGTGAATTGAAGGAAAGGCTTGCTTCATCCCATTTATAGCTGACCGAGCGTGAAAGAAAGAAAAATAATAACTTCACAGCTCTACCTTAGAGGAGGAAGGCCTTCTGTACCAGCCGACTATGTCCATCTCACGAGAGGTAAATCCATAGAAAAGGGGGAATGATACTCACATACAAGGAAGAGGACGGCTACCATGGCATCTTGCAAGGCGTGAGCATACTACGCTCGCCCTTCGCTCGGGCAGGCTTAAGAGGCTAGGCTCTGAGTCAGGAGCGCCAGATCTCCGTCCTCTCTATTTACTATAGTCAATTCGTCTTACTCAATCAGGAATCAGAATTTAAGTTCAGGCTCTTCCACATGGAAGAATATGTAGCTACTGAACGGCAAATCCCTTACACAGAGTTCTGCTAACTCCATCTGGATAATCTTATTTCTGAGGTTCAATACCAAGGGAATGAAGGCCTAAGCTAGAGCTAGAATCTTCAGTCTTGCCATAAGCTAGAAGGATGAGTAGGTCAGGTCTCTCTCTTTCTCTCTTTTCTCCCCACTGAGAGAGATCCTTTCCCTAGGTAACTAAAGAATCCTTTCTTACAATTTCTTACTTCTATCACTGACCTAGATCCAGATCCTACGAACCTCAAGAGCCTGGGCTCTCTGATCCGCCTCCGAGGAAAGAGTGAAGGAGTGAGTTCTCACTTCCGAGTTCTGCTCCCTTTGGCAAAAGAGAAGAATCAAAGGAGGGGAAATTTATCAGTGCCCACGGGTCGAAGGAGGGTGCCTGCTAAACTAGTCTAGTTCTTCCGCTTCGTTCGGGATTCATTTGATATTGAATTGAAGAGTGGGGCGCCATTAACTCAACTAGAGCAGACCTACAAAAGAATATTCCTTTCAAAGCTGGTGCCCCGTCCGATAGGAATAGTGAGAGTTGAATTCGTTTTTTGCATTTGAATGTGTTAAGCATTTTACATCTGATTCTCTTTTCGCGTTTCCTTTCCTTTTTCTTTTTTTTTGTCCCGTGGAGATCGGGCGCTCTGAGCTGTAAGAGAGTTTCGCCCCCCTCGTCTTGCCGGCATTGGGCTCTTCCGTCCCGCACATTGGTTCCGAGTCAGGTTACTTGACTATTTTTGGTAGCCTTACTCTTAGCTAGACTCAGAAGCTTTCACTCACGTAGAATCTTTCTCAATATTCAAATGAAAGGAAATTCAATTAAAGACGAATGTGTTAAGCATAGCGCTTAAGCTCTAAATTCGCCCAAGGAATGACGAAATACTTATATTCAACTTATTTTTAGAAAGTCGAGTCAAATCTTTCCTGATTTCTCCCTTTTCTTTCAGGCTGCCGAAGGTGATATCTCAGAGAGAATTGAATTCGACTCTTATAACCATTAAAATTCAAAAGAAGCGAAAAGTCTACAATTTGATCGTTGGTCACTAATTTACGCATTTTGGGGTACAAAAAAGAAAGTATATCAATATCTTAGATAGATTTAGGGAAGCATAGGAGCGAGCAAACCAATCTTGACAGGTGCTTTCAGATGACACGGTTTGGACAGTTTAGATATTCCAACAAGCGGGGGCCACGACACGAGCAAACCAATCTTGACAGGTGCTTTCAGATGACACGGTTTGGACGGTTTAGATTGGGCAACGACACGAGAAGATCAGTCCCGAGAAAGAGAGCCACGACACGAGAGACACTGTTGCGCGATACGGGACGGGACTCAGACAAACACTTAGGCAGGAGACAGGACAGAGAGTACCCCCAGAACGAGGGGGTTAGGGGCGGTCCATAGGGGATAGGGGAAGTCTGTACTCCATCTGCTGCTCCGGATAGAGTAGTCGACTGCTGACAGTTGAGCCAAGGAAGGGAGAAGGTACGGAGGGAAGTGAGAGCGTAAGGTTGACTAGCCTTGGGGACCATAGGTGTCAAAGGTGCGAGGTCAGAGAGAGTAGACGCAAGAAGCACTCTGTGGGGAGCAGTACGAGATTTGTGGGTCGATCAAGTCATGCGCAGAAAGCAAGCACTTCTCTAAGAGCAGATCCCAGCTCCAGTAACTGTTGTCGGGTCCTTTCCTTTCTCTTGCCGGCATAACTATCTGTCAAGTCAATTATGATAGGTGAGACATGGCAGGGCTAGGTCAGTCAACTAATCCCAGGTCAGTGACTCTTTGACTCAACGAGGTGCGGAGCGAATCAATCTCCCCTAGGGCTAAATCATTAAACGGCTTTTTGCCTGCGGGAGTAGGTATAGAATTTATAAAAAGTTGTACTCCTATAGCGACAACTCATTAAAATTGAAATTCCCTTAAGGAGTAGGTCGTTCAGTTCGACAAAAGTTGATCTAAATTTGATTTGATAAAAGCTAATTTGAAAAGCGGCACTTTCACTGAAATAAGAGAAATTCCTTTGTCCCCCCTCCATACCGTACCCAACTCCAATCCTATCCTTCGATACTGAATTTCCTATTCAATCTCACTCGCTCAAACATACTTTAGCTACAGCACTCACTTCGGGGTCACCGACTAGCCAAACGAAAAGTCAGATCTAAGACTGAGCGGTCAACCTTTCATTCAGTATAGAGAGCTGAATTCAGCTGAACTGGGATTGGGGCTTCGACTTGGGTTTTGACCTTGGGGCTTGAGCCTTGGGTTGGGGGGATTCCTGTCTGTAGTATACCCTTCAGGGTTCGCATTTGGATTCGTTGACTCCTTTCCTTCCTCAATTCAAAACTAGGAAAGATCGTCTTCAGTGCTTTCTCGAGCCAAATTTCATCCAGCATCATCCAATTTCGCTCTCAAATTGGGGCGATCAATCCCCATTTCGCTCTCAAATTGGGGCGATCAATCCTCATTTCGCTCTGATCAATCCTCATTTCGCTGGACACTTTCCATCTCAAACTCAAATTCGAGCCACATTTCTCGATCAAAATTGCATCCTCATTCCCTAATCTATTTCGCTCTCTAATCCCTCTCTCGATCCCTTAATCCCTCTATAATCTTGCATCCTCTAGGAAATCGAAACGAGTTCCTCTGCTATCAACTCTTTTCAATTCCTATCCTATATGAGATTATTATGTTTATTTATATTGATAGTTCGATATAGACTCCATACCCTAAGCTTTAATAGGATACTCCAAATCAAATACATCTACTGTAGAACTCTTTTTCAACCACTTCGCCTATCAGCTCAGCTCTTCGCCCCTCTATCTACCATAAAAAACATCAGCATATTTTGATCCCTGAAATCCTGTCAAACTACTCTTTTCAATCCAGCCCCTGGCCTCTCTACTCTAGGGTACTCAATTCCTGTGTCACCCCTCTCCTCTGGTCTTCCATTGACTCCTCTGGTGCCCTTTCGCCCCATGCACTCCTCTGGTTTCTGTACCTTCGCCCCTTCGCCTTTCGTCTCAGCTCTTCGCCCCATCATTCAATTCTTTGTTTGATCTCATTCGCACACATGACAAGTATCTTCTCTTCTTTGTTTGATCTCATTCGCACACATGACAAGTATCTTCTCTTCTGATTCTTTGTTTGATCTCATTCGATGACAAGTATCTTCTCTTCTCGGTCTTCAGATATCGCGACCTTGCTATTCTTTGGTTGGGGATCTTGGTTTAGACCCTTCGTTTCACTCGGCCCTCTCGCAACTCTACCCTCACTTTCTTTCGAGCCTCTCTTACGATGCTAGGGAGGATCATATCTCAAATGATAGGAATAGGCTCGGGTAGAGCAATCAAGCGTAGGCTCGGGATGGGGGGAAAGAAGGCTGACATTGGATTAGTCTGCGCAAGATGCGCTTGCTCTCGCGCGTAGTCATTGATCAGTTGTCATTGGGTTCGAACTCCGAACACTTCGGTCTCAGCCCTGGACTTGAAACTGGTGGCCTACACCTGCCTGGATCTTCTAGAAATAGGCCTAGAAGATATTAGCCAGTGATAACTGGAAGACTTCTTAATAGTCGTTATCACTGGACTTTATTTGGTATGATGACCCAAATGAAACAATTGAATGGTGTTCTCCGACGTGATGTGGCAAGACTTTCGATATATTATCAAATCAATTCAATGATGGTATTCTTCAATCCGTTGATTTGTCCTCGCTATTTTAGTACTAATAGTTCTGTTGTTGATTGTTCTCTTGTGCAATTGGCGTCAGATATCAAAATAGTATATTCCGATGTGAATAAGGATTTAGATTTTGAGCTATCTAGCGGCGTATTAGCTAACATCAAGGATCTTGTAGTATCAAAAAAGTACAATTTCTTGCCGCTAGAAGTTAACTATGTCCATGAGCTGGAAAGTCTTATAGATATTTTATTTGACAATCTCATGGATTATTCCTGTGTCCAAGTTTATAAATCCACCAGGTTTTCGAAGACCTTTCGCGTTGTGACACCAAAGAGAAGAGAAGATGTTCTAGTACTTAGAGCTCTCTCATTAACGTTAATGCGCCTCACATTTGGTCGGTTGCCGAATAACTGTTACCGATTGGATGATCTGGTTTCTACCTTTTATGACGATATTCAACGAATTGGAAAGACAAAAAGAATCTACAAAATAGATTTTGAGCCTTCTATTAGTACCTTACCAACCCGTCTTATCAATAGGACAATTCTGTCTCTACTAGATGGGGCTTCTATTTGGAGCCTACTATGCTCTTTTGTGCGTATTCCAGAAATAGATTACTGTAATGTATGTAATATTATATGCCCGATTAGGATTGGTGGCATTCCTTCAGTTGGTGAAATAACCAAGGTCTTATTCCATATTACCCTTACAGAAACCTTAAATCGTGAATTTACGAAACGGTTTCCCGGCATCCAAATATGTGTTTTTCACAAAGAAGCCTTTTTCTTTACTAATGAGAAAGTGATCCTCGACGAAAAAGCAGTACAATCGCTTTTGGAGGATCTCCGTCTGTTAGGAAAGATTGAATCTATTGGACCTGGTGATAAAGCACTACGTGTTCTTTGGAGAAACTGATTTATTTGAACTCTGATTGTCAAGTCAAACTGTGTCATTACGGTGATTATCAGGAATGGAATGAAGGATTTAACATGTTAGGCTGGAATCCTGGTTTCAGACGTCGTTAGTGCCAGAGCGCTTCTATTTTCTATATATGCGTGTGGGTTGTGACTTTTGATCAATAAACACTTTTTTATATATGCATGTGGGTTGTGACTTTTGATCAATAAAGACTTAACTGGGTGGTCTGTCATGTGTCTTCGCTCCTCTGTCTCGGGTGTCCGGGCCATCGTTCAACCAGTTCTTCTGGTCTTGTTGTCTTATATTCCACTATAAGATATTCTTGTACTATCTTATTTATAGATCGACAATTTACCTAATTTCATACGGGCTTGATTGCTCAGAAAAAGGTTGCTCGCGGAAAGAAAGAAGAAAAGGTTGCAAACAATTACACTAAGATGGCGATAGGAAGATTTAAAGGAGTAAAGGAGAAAGATAGGAAGATTTAAAGGAGGATGGAGAAAGATAGAATGATCCGACGAGAAGGAAGAGACAAATCTGTGAAATGACGTGGAGGGCGTTTGTCGCTTAAGTTCAAGTTTGAGTCTTCACCCTTTTTGAGAATTGTAGCTAAGATGCTCGACCCGCGGGAAAAGATAGGTTGAACTCAGTCGGGAACTGCAGGGACAGGAGAAGAATGGGGCCAAGGAGACTCGACCATAGGGATAGGTTGACTCAGTCGGGACAGGCACTTCTAGCTCTTCTTGTTCTGCCCGCCACCAAAAGAAAGATAAGACTTCTCTTTTTTTCTTCGTAACACGGTAGCCCTAGGGAAACCTATGGCTGGATTGAATCCCTATTGCTTAGGGCAAGTCAAGGCAAGGAATCTATTCGCGCGGGAATGGCAAGGAAAGCAGGGAAGAAGCAGTTCCGATCCATCCGTGAGAACCGATGTTCTTCATTCCCACGAGATAAGACTCGGCAGCTGTTGGAATTCTGTGTCGAAACACGTCGGTGCCCTCGTTCCTTACCCTTACCAAAGCCTAAGCGGCCTAGTGAGATTGGCAAAGTTGATGATCCTGCCTACAGTAATGACAATCGAATGCTCGGCCATCCTACGGATTCTTCTTTCTTCCTTAAAGATCTTATTTCATTTAAAGCATGATGAATAGCAGAGAACTGGGTCTAGGCAAAGATATGGTGAGTCCTACCCGAAGCAGAAAACACTGACTGCAAATGTTTTCCATGTTGCTCCCTATTTCTTTATGTCGGTTTTTTATTTGACATGCAAGCTAGCCCAATTAGCCGTTCGCAATTGTTTGTAAGCTCCCTTCTCTAACTGGATGTTCTCTACGTCGCTGTCGCTCGTACCTTGTTTCATTATACTGAGGGTGAAGACTTTAGTGAGGGCCCCCGAACGAACGTGTCGCATTCCGTAACATGGCTAGATGGGGACTTGTGCCCGCAGCAGCCGAAAGAAAATATTATATTAATCTCGCTCCGAACAGCTGCTGAAGCCGGGAAAACTAATAAGGGATAATACGCAACTGGTGTACAATAGAAGAAAACCAGACATATGCCGGGAATTCCGCCGCTCTGGTAGAGTCCGTTGCAGCTGTTTTTGAATGGAAGGAGACGTCGTTTCGTACCGCAGCAACACGACAGTCTGGCTATTCAAAACATCTGCCCGTGGGCTATTCTTTCAGTCGGCCCAACCACAACAGAATGATTATCTGAATGGACTTGCATACCTACGTCTCTTATCTGAATGGCATTGCATACCTACGTCGTTCATGGTGTGTACGTACATTGACTCTATTCTGAACTCTACGAAAGATCTCAAAATATGATGATGTTTATGGGGGGGCCCGTGGGCATCACTCTTTTCTCGATTGAAGGCTTTAGCATTCCAATCTGATCTAGTTTATTTTCATTCAATCTTTCCTCCCCCTAGCGAAGCACAACACAGGCTTGGGCTCTTCTTTCCACATCTCCAGATAGTAGTCGTTTGGAGGCAAAGGGGTGCGTTATATTTATAGTCATTTTGCTGGATTGAATCCGCTTAGGGGAAGTCAAGGCAAGGAATCTATTCGCGCGGGGATATAAAAGAGGCCAAGAAAGCAGAGGTTAGGTCCGGAGAGTGGGACTACCTTGGCACTACGTATGTTATTGCATTTCCCTCTACCTTGGCACTACCTTGCACGTAATATTGTTTCTATCTTCCAACCGTAGTGGACTTTAAGATAGATCCTTCAATTTCCTTCTTCTCGATCAGGGTCTATTCGGCTGCCTAATGGTCGGGTCTTCCTCTTGATCGAAATTGGGCCATTTCGGCTGGGCGGCTTCGCCTTTTCGAGCATTTGACCCTAGGGGGGCGCTTATCCGCTTCCGAAGTCACAGTCCTTCGTTGTAGGCGGGCACTCCCACGCTCTTGGGAACTGAAACTAGTTCAACGATAGACGATAGACGGGTTAATCGAACGGAATCGCCTACATAGCACTTTCGATGCTTTTTCCAGCATGCCCCTATCGATCTAGCTCGAGCGCTCCGCCCCTCACCCTTACCCTAACTGAACGGGGGAGCCTGTCGGCTCGTACCTCACTCGTACCTCTCCCAGCGCAAACGAAGGGCATGATTCATGGATTCGGCTGCAGCTGCTTGCTACTTATAATGAACTCCTCCTCGAGTTTCGCGACTCCGGAAGATTCGTTCCTACCTCGGACTCGGGACAGGAAGCTATAAAACCATCAAATGATCCGCACGCACTATCATATTCTCCCTTGGTGCCCTTCTCTTCATTCCTATAGGGATCTCGTTCCGGACTCTAGTAACTCGGATCCTCTGATTAAAATCCTTTATCAGTGTGGGGACTCAAACGATCGAGGAAGAGCGTCCCATATCGCGCAAGAAGTGCTTTTACCTCTCTTTTTTGTCCGTGAAAGCGAATAGTGATCGTGTGAGGTCTCGACTTTTATCTGAAATGGAACTCCTGTCTCAAGAGCGTGCTGCGGATTAGCGGCTCGGGCAGGTCCCGCACTAAGCTATGTCCCTATCTTGCCCAGCAGAAACCAGTATATAGTTAATTAAGCCATTCAAAAAGTAATCTCTTATACTGATGTTTTTTTCTGGCAAATTGCAAGTGTCAGAGATGTATTTTTTAAATTACTAGGGCACGCTAAAATATATACTAACATTATCTGCTTGGCCGGAATAGAGTCAAGGGTCTACCGCTTCCTAGCTACTGAAATAGCACCGGTTTCTTAGCAGCCTAACCTCCTTGTTGATATGCTTCAACCATACAGAAAACAACAGCAACAGGAACCGTAACCCAACCCCTGACGCCTACTGACCGGATCGGGCACGAAGGAGGAAGGAAAAAAAAGGTTTTACATGAGTCAGGTTTTACCCTGTATTTTCGGATTCCTGGATTTTTGACTCCCGTCAGTGGAATATCCTGAGGGGTTAGCTTTTAGTATTCCTGGATTGAATTATTTGGTTACAACATGAAATGGTCTACATGGAGGTGTTCAGTAATTCCAGTATTGATGGTTTGGTTTGTACCAGCTCCTATCACCTAGGAGGTATGGTTTGAGGGTAGCTAAGTAGGCTGGGTTTGGTCACCCTTATATGCCTTAGATTGAGTCTTCATGGTTAGGTGTTTTGCTTTTAGGTAATTTTTGAGTCTAGAGAGAGGGTTATATTGCTATAGTATTAATAACTGCTTTAGACTATATTTGACTCGACCTAGCTTGATCGTATCTTCAGTGCTTCATAATTACTCAGAACGACCTTTCTGGGATGGTCGGTAGCCTGATGATTGATTTCCCTTCTCTTCTCTTTCTCATTGGTACATCCTGACCTCGCTTCAGTCGTTACCGCCGCTCCTTACCTTCCCTTCGTTCAGCTCTCCGCCAATCGACTAGCGTCTCACCTTATCTAACGATAATCCTTAGGTAATTTGCATTTTTTAATGAGGTGTCGCTATATCCGATCAACTTTTTTAGAAATGATCGACCTGATCTCCAATCTCCAGCCTGGTGATGACTGTGATAGCCCTATACCATTATTGAAGCATTAGAATTCGTTCATGTAAGCTAAGACAAAAAGAGGAGAAGCAGCAGCAGTGAATGACAAAAGAGAAGCAGCAGCATATGAGTTCTTAAGAGTGAATGGTGCCTAAAACGAGACTAAGGAAGGTAATGAATATATTCGCCGGCGTGTTCCCGTATGAGCCACTCCTTATACTATTCCCGTGTATGAGCCACTCCTTATACTGTCACGCCCCCAGAGGCACATGCTTCCTCAAAAATCAGGCAGCATCTCCCCTGTACGGCGGATAATATGGGGCAAATATACATGATATCTCACCAATATGGCTCAACCACAAGCGGCTGGCATTACAATAGTATATAAAAACACAACCACGCAGTTTATATTAGAACAAAAGATATTGGGTGGCTCAGCCACCTTAAATATGTAAGAAAATCATAACTCAAAAGAGAACTCAAATGTCTCCGAAACAATAATAACCAAACCCGTCCGCTAAATCGATAAACCAATAAAATACGGAAAACTAACACGATACCGAAATAGCAACTGCTAAACCAAACCGATACGGTGGGACTGAGGGACTGGCAACTGGATCATCTCCTGGCTCCAAGCAATACCACTACCTGCTATCTGAAACAACAAAAAGGGAAGCAGGGGTGGTGAGTCCGGGCGGACTCTGCGGGTATATGAGTAGACAATAAGCATGACATAAATAAGATAACGATGTAGAGAATCAAAAGGTACAGTCCATAAGAAATATCAGATTTACCTAATCATGCATAACCAATATAATACGACATGGTATAAAATCCGAATAACGACTAAGCAGGTATAGAACAACTCAACAACAATAATATCAAGATAGACATGCATGTCATACATATGCAACAATCATAGCTCATATAAGTGCATCAAACACAAACAAATGCATAAAAGAAATACGTATGCACATGATGCAATGACATGTGTCACCCCTGACGCCAGTCAAGCCGTCAACATATCACATCTGTGTGACCGAGTGGGTAGGGCTGTGACAACTGTACCACTCCAACAACAACAATAATACTAAACAACAATAATACCACATAAGGCGTGGTTGAGTGGACAGGATGCTGGGGAGTCTACACTCCAACCCCTATACACAGGGGGAGCTATACAGCTGCAAAATATCCCTCTATAAACAACGGTGAGGGTGAGCCACCAACAGCTCATCCCTCTAAAATAACGGTGAGGGTGTCACTGTCTGGCATGACAGGACAAACACTCGCACTCTAACCACTACCATGACAACATGTGGTTGAGTGAATCGAGCAACAATATGACTAACGACGGCTTAACTAAATGTAAGCCTAACAGTCGTTAGTATGCAACGTGCAAGTATGGTGCATGATATACGATGCACGAACAACCAAAGAAACCACGATGCAATAAAAATCCAACAAGTAAAACATGCATCGATACAACCAACCCGAAACCGAAAACCAACGATTATGCACCTGCACTACTAGGTAGGATATTTCTAATGCCAATTAACCTATCTGTGTTTAATGGACTTCTAAGTGCTCGCGTACAAACGGCACGTTACAGAATAGAAAACCAATAGTGGACTGTACAGAAACGAACTTGGAATACTCGAAGATCAACGAAGAATAAGTCTCAACGGCGATGTTTTAAATCACGTCAAAGAACAAGGTCAAGCAACCTACTTAGACATAACAGCCATGCTTAAAGGTAAAGAACTATAAAGCACAAAGGAGAAGTACCCGCCTTTATTTGTAGAATTCGTAAACGAAGAAACCTTCCACGATCAACTGAAACAAATCCGAATCAAGGTCCTGTAATAAGAGACATAAGTTTAGCTATTATAATACACGATACTTAGCTAAACGAACTATCCTAATTAATTAGGAGCACCCTAATTATCCCATTACATTTAATTAATCATAATTTCCTATATATCCCCACGTATCCTAAACAAACTAGAGAAATGTGTAAACCATAACTTTCCTAAACAAAACACCTTTTAATGTTGCTCACGGCAACAATCCAACATAAACTAATATTCTACTATTAACCCAAAATTTACTATTATGCCACACCAAGTCCACGACGTCAAATACCACTCTCACCCACTGTCAACATGATCAAATTCCAACCATTTTCAACATTCAAACCAACTGCTTCAATTACCAAAACATCTACAACTTACCTACTGATCATCTACAACTGTTTCAACACAACGAAAACCAAGTGAAACTTACTGTGAAAACCAAATCTGATCAGTGGGTTTACTAGCCAATTCAACAAAACATCTACTATCATATTATTATGCTGAACGCATTCAAGCACAAAGAAATCCCTAATAAAGTTCTTACCCGAAATCAAAGGAAAGATCACGACAAGATGGCCGGCGCTCGACGTCGGCTGGCAGGGTCAGCGTCGTCGACAAACTCGCACAAGGCAGTGAATCAGGAATCAGGAAGACGAGGCGTAAGCGCTCTGCTCGTGCGCACCGGAGAAGAAGGAGAAGAAGGAGAAGCTAGGGCTAGCGGTGGCTGTCGCGAGGGAGAGGCGACGGCTAGGGTTCGGTGTGCGCCGGAGAAGAAGAAGGAGAAGGGAGAAAAAGGCGCGACGGCGGCGCTGGTCACGGCGCGTGCAGGCTGCGGCGACAGGGCAGGGGGGAAAACGGGCGTGGAACTGATTTGGGTAGAGAGGAATCGGCGAAGATAATGGGAAGTTAGGGCTTTAGGGGTTTAATTAGTTTTTTTTTAACAGTTTTACATAAAGGCCCTCCTAGTTTGGGAAATTACAACTAAGCCCTTTAAAAATTTGGTTTTCAACATTCTCTCCCACTAATAAAAATTTGGTCCCCAAATTTAGCTAACAAATCACAACAGATACTAGTCAACCACAACAGGTACTGAATCGAAGCTCGGTACCCATGGCCTGCTGCAACTCTGCCAAAACCGCGAAGTGAAACGCGGGTCTCTACCTGATATAATGCTCAGAGAAACACCGTATAGTCTGATAATCTCACGGCAATACAGCTCTGTCAGCTTGTCCAGTGAATCAGAAGAGATAGATGAGTTTGAGCCGCTATTGTATTCTAAAGGCTCATATATTATGATAGTTGCCTATGCTGTCTAGACGAACCATGGGAATTATGAAGTACCTCAATGATCCATTCTTATGATCATTTGTACTAAACCATGGTAGGACAAGAGAGGTAAATGACATGCCAATCACATTACTACAACACAAGTTTAATTCTTCAACTTCTATCAGCAGACTTCTGTTACAACCTCAATTACATTGTAAAGTATCTCATCTCTAAAGAAACAAGGGAGATACTAAAAATAATCAGACAAAGTAGCCTTCTATATAAAGCAAGTTCAACCGGCCATCATGAGACATCCTGATGAGGAGCTGATGACTTCTGCCATGCATCACCTGATGGCCAAATAGAATACTTCATGATGAACGGATCCAAAAACCTTCACGCAGTAGTACATATTAATATTATGGTCTGTTGGCTCCAGGTTATAAAATTGTTAGCTATAGGTTCCAGAAGACAACGTAGACAGGTTTACATTTCTTCGGGTTCATCAGTGCCCTGTTGAACCTTGTGTGTCAATTCTTACAACAGAGGACAGAAGATTGTATAAACCATGACAACTACGTGAAAAACCTCAAGATTTATTGCCAGTTCACTGTCATATCTACAAGCCAGCCAAAATTGGTTCATCCAGAATAATTCATATAATTCATCCAAACAACGGACTAAGAAAAATATGCTATGACCTGAAAGTTTTAAGCTTTCCTTAACAATTGACTCCAGCTACGCTATACAAGCATATATGTGTGAAGAATCAGATAAATCAAGCTATAACCTGAAAGTTTTAAGCTTTCCATATGAAAATTGTTTCTGCTTCAGATTTACAAAGGATAATGAAGACTATCAGGAAAATAACCCCAAAAACTATCTTTGGTGCAGTAGCATCACATGATGCTTGAAAGGATACATGACTATAATCATGTAACTCCATCAGCATTATCTATGCCAAATGTTTAAGAATCAAGATAGACAAGCTATCTAAGGGGTTCTATACTACAACCCTCACTTAAAGGACCCATCAAATATTGTTTCAAATAGCACTCCTGCTATATGTACATCACATACTTCAGAGGGCCAGAAATCCGAACCCAGGTCTAGCATTGTAAAGCCTCAAAACCTCATCCGCTCATAGTAGAAAGTAACGACGAGAATTCACAATTCCAAATCCTCTTCATGACCCACTAAGGTCAACAAAGCGCCTGCAAAATTGTCACCTCATCCAATTGATTAGCAACCAATAACAATCACCTTATTATTATCAACCACAAAATATCATTTTCCCAATCAAATCAACTTCACACTTTACAATGTTCAACCCTTATAGAGGTTAAAAATACTCAATTCCAATGTTCTCTAGATCTGAAGGTATACTACTGTCAAATTTAAGAGGCTAAACTCTTCTTCCATACAGAGAATCCATGACTTTTATTACAAGGGCATATCTTGACATCCTCCCCCACCAGAAATTTATAGACAAATTTGATTTACAACTTCTCTGTCTTTTCTTTATGATTCTTTGCTTCATCGCCTTATAAGAATTATCAACCTCAGCCCACGGATAGACATTCGACATCACAAGGAGAAATAGCCAAAGATACTAAGGTTAGCTTCCAATTAGCTTAAACATTGTGTCACCTATCAAATCTAAATTTTTGTTGACCGCAAAAACCAAAGATGCGTATCCTCAATCCCGCGCATTACCCAACATTTCATTAATAGAATTCTCACAATCTATGGTACCCTTTTATTATAATAACTAAACGATCCTGAAGTAATCAAATTTGCAAATTCATAGACTACAGGGATTCTTTTTTTTTTAGACCAGTTAATGTTAATAATCAGATAATTCCTCTGGGTATCAACTATGTGGCAAACAGAAATCCTAAAAGTTTACAAGGAAGGTTATAAAAGTTGTGCTGATAGCTTGTTTATACGGCAGCATCCTGTGTACATCCAGCTGGGTTCTAGTCATTATCATGGCAATGAATTTCAGTCCATGTGGGCAGCATTGGATAGCCAGCCAAACTGGAGCATTGGTTGCTAGTGAACATCCTGTGTGCTGTGTTTTTACTATGTTTCTGCACACGTTTTTATGATAGGTTGCTAGTGAACATCCTGTGTGCTGTGAACATCCTGTGTGCTGTGTAATCTTTGTATCAGACTGTTACCTTTTCTAATACATGGGTGAACTGATCGTTCCCCTTTTTTTCCGTACCAAAAATATAAAGTGCTGATAATGTGAAAGACACTTCTAAGAAAATGGTTTCCGGGGCATCTGACAGATTTCCATGATCACGAATCAGAGAATAGGAGTTCTAGTATGAAAGCAACCAAAGGAATCCTCATTACAATGCTAATATGTGCTGACCATAAACCAATGGCATTGCAAGTCAGTGAACAAGGAAGAAGATCTTCTTAAAGGTCTGATTAGTAACAAACTGAAAATTTTCATATTAAAAACCAGACATCATTGAGGATTGCATTAAGCCTAGACAACCAACATCCAAATTTGTCAAACCTATGACAATGAAAATTTTAATATTTCGTGAAGCTAAACCCTGGTGACATTGCCTTATGTAGAATAGAGGGATAAAATTCATGTATTTGACCTCAAATAGTCGGAACAAATAGAGTTTGCCTAATTTTGTGATCTTTACTCATGTTGTTGTTTATGTCAGAAGTAGACACAAGTATCTAAAACCATTAAAACCAAAAGCATTCACCTAAAAGTTAATTGGTATCAATTTGTCTTGCACAGCATTGCTGCTACTGGAGATTGTACAACTCACTCATCATCCAATCATTGCATAAGAAATAATGCATATACTTCAATTTGATATTACATTTACCTTAACTCTGAATAATAGCAGAATACCAATTTAAAATAACTACGAAATGTTGAATCTAATGGTTATCACTATTATTCATTCTTTCAATAAACTCGTACTAAAGATAGAACTTCTCAACTAGACCTCTTCAAATAATTCAATCTTGGAACATACACCAGCTATGGCACTTTCCATTAGATCAATAGACTACAATACCACCCTTTAAACATTTACAACTGGGAGCCTTCTACATATATGGTGGCTGTCTAAGAATAATTTATATTCACCCATCTTTCAGAGATCTCTCTTTTATCCTTCCTAAAGAACTACTTAAGCACGCAAGAAGACATGATTTTTTTTCCAACTATTTTCCTTACATTTGTTCACACCAAACATGAACCTCATGACTCACAATATCCTTTTCACATAACCAATGTCTAAGGAACTGGACTCGTATATACAACTAACTACCACTTTGTATAGCATCATAAATTCAAATCATTGATCACTCAAATCATAATCGTTTAGCTATGTGAAAGGATAATTATCCATATTCCATAAAAACAGGAGTGATGCACCTTGATCTTCTAATTTGAAAATCTCATCCAATCTCTGTTAAGTCAAACCTACTTATCTACAAAGTTTCAACGTCAAAGGAAGCAAGTATCAAATATATTATCCTATTGAAGGCGAGGAGAAAGAAAAAAAAATTCAAATATATGGTGCTTAGTGCCTCTAACCTTCCATCATAGCTATCCACCAATCAACAATTCAAATTATCCAATCTCACCAGTTTTGATTCAGTTGAAAATATAACGTTTTCGTGATCAAATTCAACCACAAGACTCTCCATAGATTTATGTATAACTTAACAAATCTACTAAATAATTTCATAAAAGAAACAAAGGAACAGTGCTAAATTTCTAACTAATGACCCAAAATAGCTAGTGTATATAGACTATAACTACTAAAGCACCAATAAACTAAGATTGTCAGCTTCTATATAGACCCTTGCCACATTCAATTTATCATCCTAGACCATATCTAACAGGTGAACATGGTATGATCTCTTCAATAAACTCTAACATAAAATTGACAGTAAATACTAAATCATAACAACCGCATCTTGATTTATATGACATTCAACTTGTCTAACCATAACGGAAGCAAGATAAGGAACACAACAATAACATAATTATTCGAGATAGATCTCACTAACCAACTTACTCGTCGCCGGAAGAAGTCCATCGCCGCCAAGTCCCAAAACATAATCATGTTAAGAAAATGACTCCGCAAAAATATATCAATCCATAAAATACAGATAGATCTCGTTAAACAACTTCGTAAACCCACAGACGTCAAAACATCACAAAACTTGGACGAACTGACGCACCAAAAACAACATCATAAAAGTCCACAGATCCCAAAGGAAATCGCGAACTTGGCTCTGATACCAAAAATTGTCACGCCCCCAGAGGCACATGCTTCCTCGAAAATCAGGCAGCATCTCCCCTGTACGGCGGATAATATGGGGCAATTATACATGATATCTCACCAATATGGCTCAACCACAAGCGGCTGGCATTACAATAGTATATAAAAACACAACCACGCAGTTTATATTAGAACAAAAGATATTGGGTGGCTCAGCCACCTTAAATATGTAAGAAAACCATAACTCAAAAGAGAACTCAAATGTCTCCGAAACAATAATAACCAAACCCGTCCGCTAAATCGATAAACCAATAAAATACGGAAAACTAACACGATACCGAAATAGCAACTGCTAAACCAAACCGATACGGTGGGACTGAGGGACTGGCAACTGGATCATCTCCTGGCTCCAAGCAATACCACTACCTGCTATCTGAAACAACAAAAAGGGAAGCAGGGGTGGTGAGTCCGGGCGGACTCTGCGGGTATATGAGTAGACAATAAGCATGACATAAATAAGATAACGATGTAGAGAATCAAAAGGTACAGTCCATAAGAAATATCAGATTTACCTAATCATGCATAACCAATATAATACGACATGGTATAAAATCCGAATAACGACTAAGCAGGTATAGAACAACTCAACAACAATAATATCAAGATAGACATGCATGTCATACATATGCAACAATCATAGCTCATATAAGTGCATCAAACACAAACAAATGCATAAAAGAAATACGTATGCACATGATGCAATGACATGTGTCACCCCTGACGCCAGTCAAGCCGTCAACACATCACATCTGTGTGACCGAGTGGGTAGGGCTGTGACAACTGTACCACTCCAACAACAACAATAATACTAAACAACAATAATACCACATAAGGTGTGGTTGAGTGGACAGGATGCTGGGGAGTCTACACTCCAACCCCTATACACAGGGGGAGCTATACAGCTGCAAAATATCCCTCTATAAATAACGGTGAGGGTGAGCCACCAACAGCTCATCCCTCTAAAATAACGGTGAGGGTGTCACTGTCTGGCATGACAGGACAAACACTCGCACTCTAACCACTACCATGACAACATGTGGTTGAGTGAATCGAGCAACAATATGACTAACGACGGCTTAACTAAATGTAAGCCTAACAGTCGTTAGTATGCAACGTGCAAGTATGGTGCATGATATACGATGCACGAACAACCAAAGAAACCACGATGCAATAAAAATCCAACAAGTAAAACATGCATCGATACAACCAACCCGAAACCGAAAACCAACGATTATGCACCTGCACTACTAGGTAGGATATTTCTAATGCCAATTAGACCTATCTGTGTTTAATGGACTTCTAAGTGCTCGCGTACAAACGGCACGTTACAGAATAGAAAACCAATAGTGGACTGTACAGAAACGAACTTGGAATACTCGAAGATCAACGAAGAATAAGTCTCAACGGCGATGTTTTAAATCACGTCAAAGAACAAGGTCAAGCAACCTACTTAGACATAACAGCCATGCTTAAAGGTAAAGGAACTATAAGAGCACAAAGGAGAAGTACCCGCCTTTATTTGTAGAATTCGTAAACGAAGAGAACCTTCCACGATCAACTGAAACAAATCCGAATCAAGGTCCTGTAATAAGAGACATAAGTTTAGCTATTATAATACACGATACTTAGCTAAACGAACTATCCTAATTAATTAGGAGCACCCTAATTATCCCATTACATTTAATTAATCATAATTTCCTATATATCCCCACGTATCCTAAACAAACTAGAGAAATGTGTAAACCATAACTTTCCTAAACAAAACACCTTTTAATGTTGCTCACGGCAACAATCCAACATAAACTAATATTCTACTATTAACCCAAAATTTACTATTATGCCACACCAAGTCCACGACGTCAAATACCACTCTCACCCACTGTCAACATGATCAAATTCCAACCATTTTCAACATTCAAACCAACTGCTTCAATTACCAAAACATCTACAACTTACCTACTGATCATCTACAACTGTTTCAACACAACGAAAACCAAGTGAAACTTACTGTGAAAACCAAATCTGATCAGTGGGTTTACTAGCCAATTCAACAAAACATCTACTATCATATTATTATGCTGAACGCATTCAAGCACAAAGAAATCCCTAATAAAGTTCTTACCCGAAATCAAAGGAAAGATCACGACAAGATGGCCGGCGCTCGACGTCGGCTGGCAGGGTCAGCGTCGTCGACAAACTCGCACAAGGCAGTGAATCAGGAATCAGGAAGACGAGGCGTAAGCGCTCTGCTCGTGCGCACCGGAGAAGAAGGAGAAGAAGGAGAAGCTAGGGCTAGCGGTGGCTGTCGTGAGGGAGAGGCGACGGCTAGGGTTCGGTGTGCGCCGGAGAAGAAGAAGGAGAAGGGAGAACAAAGGCGCGACGGCGGCGCTGGTCACGGCGCGTGCAGGCTGCGGCGACAGGGCAGGGGGGAAAACGGGCGTGGAACTGATTTGGGTAGAGAGGAATCGGCGAAGATAATGGGAAGTTAGGGCTTTAGGGGTTTAATTAGTTTTTTTTAACAGTTTTACATAAAGGCCCTCCTAGTTTGGGAAATTACAACTAAGCCCTTTAAAAATTTGGTTTTTCAACATATACTATTCCCGTATGAGCCACTCCTTATACTATGTTGATAGTCTCAATCGAGTCCTAGGCTGCGAAGAGGCTCGACACTCACGCTGTTGACACTTTTCGCAGGCAAAAAGCCGTTTAATGATTTAGCCCTAGGGGAGCATAACTTTTCTCGAACTTGATGATCGCAGCTTACGAGTTTTAAGCAGCCCCCGAGTCTTCTCCTTTAGTATCAACAGTCAGAACTTTTGCCTCACCAGCGGAGTCTCCTTTCTCTCCTTTTGAATCTCCCTCGTATTCTCCTTTAGGAGGCGCTTTAGGCTCACCCGATGCCTCACCAGCTGAGTCTCTACTTTAGGAAGAACTTGTGCGTCAACAGCTGATTAAGGAACGTCTGCCCCAAGGGCAAGATCCCTAGTTACTTTATCCCCAAAGCTTTGTGAGCCCTGTCTTTATCCTTTTGTATCCCGATCTGATTCTATTTTAGGAAGAACTTTAGCATCTGAAGCCTTTAACTATTAAGTTAAGTTGCTGCTTCCTTTGCCTTTCACTCTTAAGCCTATTACTTCAACTCTAAATCCGAAGCAGCTGAAGGAAACTCAAAAGTCGAAGCCTTCGCCTGAAACTAAAAAGAAAGAAAGTGGAAGCAGCCTCTGAAGCCTTTTCAACTCTTAAATGAAATGTAAGCTTCCTTTTAAAGGAAATGTAAGCTTCCTTTTGCTTTGCCTCTTTATTTGCCTCTTAAGTGTGAGCTTCTTCCTTTTGCTTTGCCTGAAACTCCTAAGTCTAAGCAGCTTAGTGAAACTCAAAAGTCTAAGTTGTTGAATCCTAATCCGTTCCTTGAACTCTTTCAAAGGAGTCTTTAGTCTTAAAAGCAGCCTTTCCTTTTGATCCTGTCGCCGAGCGTAGTGGAGCCGCAACCGGATGACGGTGTAGCGATGAGTGACGTGGATGCCGACGGGGCGTCCTCGCGCAGAATGACAGCGTCGTAGGGGGTGTCCTCCGACCGAATGGAAGTGGACGTCGCCTGGTGCACGGCCGACCGACTGGAGGTGGACCTGCTGAGGAAGATGACCGTTAGCAACCTAGCCGGGAAGCGTCCCGGCAAGGCACTCCGACGGTCAAGTCAGTACTCCGATGAACAGTAGAAATAATGGAGCACTGTAGTTGAGGGGCTTCGCGCGCGTACCTGATAATGAGGAGGGGAGTGGCTTATATAGCCGGGGAAAAGGACCAAGTCTGACCTGTGTCAGGATTCTCTGACCTGGTCGAGGGATATTCCCAGATTGTCTGCCGGGTGTCAGGATTCTCTGACGGAGTCAGGAGATATTGTATGATTCTGTCGATTTGTAGCCGACATTCCTTGTCGTATACTCCTTGTCTTATGTGAGGACACAGACAGGTGGCCGGCGCCGCCTGACACCAACGGCGTGACAGGGCGGCGTGCCAGGGAGTGTCAGTTCACACAAATGGTGACAGCTAGTTATCTGCAGCTGGTGCAGGTGTATTTTGTCTTTACCCTAAGGTGGTTCCGAGAGAGTGCCCGAGTGGGCACAGGGCGTGCAAGCCTGGGGGGACTATGTATGTGAAGGGTGGCCGGGCGGATGCACCCGAACGATTAGGCGTGTAGCCCTTATGTGGCCGGGCGGCCGTACCCGACTGAACGATTAGGCGTGTAGCCCTTATGTGGCCGGGCGGCAGTACCCGACCGGCTGGCATAGACCAGGGGTCCGGCTAGGGTGTCCAGCTGGCTACCCGCACAATGACGTGGACCCTGAAGTCGGCCATGCCGTTTGCCACGTTGGCTGTCCGTACGGTGCCAAAGATAGGGCGGGATCAATAGCCTTCCCCTCAAGTCTAGTCGAAGGAGGCGATCAGTCCGACTGACTGGACTACAAGTGTGTACAACCATTCCGCGGCCGAGCGATTTGCCCTTTTAATATCTGGCCGGCTTAACACGATGCTCAACAGCTGGGGCTGTGTATGTCTGCCCTGTCTGGGCGGAAAAAGATTGTTAGTCGAGAGGGGCGTGGACCGCCACGCACCCTTCTTTTTTAACGAGGTTGTCCGACTGGACGAAGCATGATAGGGGAGCGTGGGCCGCCACGCATTCCCGACTAGCCATTGACATGATGAAGATGTCCGGGCGGATGAAGATTTTGACCGGAGGAACGTGGGCCGCCACGTCCTCGTAAATTGTTAATGCGCCCGACCGGACGAATGCTGTTAGTCGATGAGAGGTATGCTGAACACGTTTGGGCGGGAGAATGTTTGCCTTAAGTCACAAGAAATGTGGAGTGTCACGCGCCCCAAGACGATTTTCTCGGGATAGCCCGAGTCAGTCAATTAATGGAGACGTGACATTCTAAGTCGAATGAGGTGATGTGATATGCCCGATGCGACCGGCGCCATAACGGCATCACCTCAGTTTTAATGATCCGGGCCACGTGGCGCGCGCTGGTTGGCCGACCGGGATGCGATTTATCCCCATGATTACGAGCTTTTAATGGCCATTAACGCGCGTAATTCTTTCCGCCACGCGGCAGCTTCCGACTGGCCGACACGACGACGCGCCCTGTCGCCGCAGCAGGCGATGTCAGCGCCTGCGGCGCGTCTTTTCGAGGCTGATCGTGGGACGCCTCAACGGCATGGATGAGGCGATCTCCGTACATGTGGACCGCCATCGGACGGTCTCCCTTCTTCCAGCCTAGCTATAAATAGGCCTCCACATTCGGCGAAACCCTCATTTGCTCTTCACTGTTCTCTTCTCTAACTCGGTGCTTCTCGCTCCTCGCCGCCGTCTTCGCGTGTCGCCGCCGGTCTCGTGCTTCTCCGTCGGTTAATCTTTTCCGCCACCACCTACGGTCAGATTCTCCCTTTTCTTCCCTTTCTTTCTGTTCCATGGCTGCCTCTGCGTGGTATACCTCTGTCGAGTCTTCCCTTCACGACGAGACCGTCTCCGACCTCCGACTGGCCTACGACCTCCCTGAAAACTACCACATTGCCGTTCCTACAAAGGCTGACAGGCCACACAAGCCCCCGGCTGGCTTCTTTGTGTTTTTCCGGGACCAACATATGTCTGGCCTGCGCTACCCTCTTCATCCCTTTATTATAGACTTCTGTAACTTCTTCCATGTTCCTATCTTCCAGCTTTCTCCCAACGCCATTCGTATATTGTGTAATATAATAGTTCTCTTTACCCTTTACCGAGTCCCCCTCCTTCTAGCGCCAAATTTGATCCTGTCGCCGAGCGTAGTGGAGCCGCAACCGGATGACGGTGTAGCGATGAGTGACGTGGATGCCGACAGGGCGTCCTCGCGCAGAATGACAGCGTCGTAGGGGGTGTCCTCCGACCGAATGGAAGTGGATGTCGCCTGGTGCACGACCGACCGACTGGAGGTGGACCTGCTGAGGAAGATGACCGTTAGCAACCTAGCCGGGAAGCGTCCCGGCAAGGCACTACGACGGTCAAGTCAGTACTCCGATGAACAGTAGAAATAATGGAGCACTGTAGTTGAGGGGCTTCGCGCGCGTACCTGATAATGAGGAGGGGAGTGACTTATATAGCCGGGGAAAAGGACCAAGTCTGACCTGTGTCAGGATTCTCTGACCTGGTCGAGGGATATTCCCAGATTGTCTGCCGGGTGTCAGGATTCTCTGACGGAGTCAGGAGATATTGTATGATTCTGTCGATTTGTAGTCGACATTCCTTGTCGTATACTCCTTGTCTTATGTGAGGACACAGACAGGTGGCCGGCGCCGCCTGACACCAACGGCGTGACAGGGCGGCGTGCCAGGGAGTGTCAGTTCACACAAATGGTGACAGCTAGTTATCTGCAGCTGGTGTAGGTGTATTTTGTCTTTACCCCAGGGTGGTTCCGAGAGAGTGCCCGAGTGGGCACAGGGCGTGCAAGCCTGGGGGGACTATGTATGTGAAGGGTGGCCGGGCGGATGCACCCGAACGATTAGGCGTGTAGCCCTTATGTGGCCGGGCGGCCTTACCCGACTGAACGATTAGGCGTGTAGCCCTTATGTGGTCGGGCGACAGTACCCGACCGGCTCGCATAGACCAGGGGTCCGGCTAGGGTGTCCAGCTGGCTACCCGCACAATGACGTGGACCCTGAAGTCGGCCATGCCGTTTGCCACGTTGGCTGTCCGTACGGTGCCAAAGATAGGGCGGGATCACCTTTAGTCCCTACTGAATCCCCACTAGCTTCTTTTCCTTTAGTCCCTACTTTTGCATTATTCTACTTTCTCTACTTTTTTATCAACGGATGCGTGAACACATGGATCTCCTTTTCTGTCAATGCTTAGTTGCTTCCTCCCAAGCCTAAGTTGTGTAATCCTCGGTTGCTGACTCACCATCTGAGTATCTCTCTCCCGTAGCAACACTAGGAAAGTGTAAAGTGTCTAAGCTTCCTCTGATGTAAACTCTAAAGGCGCCTCTTCCTCTGATGGAAACTCATAAGTGTAAGCCTCCTCTGAATCCTTTTCCTTCAACTCAAAAGCCTAAGCAACTGCCCTATCTGATTCTTTAGTGGTAAACTCCTTTATTTTATGAGGAACATCTTCGTCTCCTTTAGATACTGACTTTCCTTCTTTTGCAGCAGCTTCAGAGTTTGAAGCAGGAACGGATGATTCTTCGGATTTAGAGACTTTTGCATCAGCTTCAGAGTTTGAATTTGCAGCATCTGAGGAGTTTGAATTTGAAGCAGCTTCAGCATCTTTGGAGTTTGAAGCAGCTCTGTCGCCATAGGGTGTTCCTTCAGTACCTACTCTAACAGTATCCCTGACTTTCCCTATCCCTAAGTTGGTCTTCTTTTTTCTTCTACTTGAGTATCAACTGCCCTAGCGTATTATGAAGTTCGAGGGACGACTTTTACATCCCCAACTGCGCCAGCTGTAGGATTATCTACTTTGACTTTTGGAACTACTCCAACGTGATCCCCAACAGCATCGCCATCCCCAGTAACTGGAACTTTCAATAGCAGCTGGATCCCTAGCGACCGTGACTTCAAGAGCCCTAGCTCCTTTTGTATCAGGAGCCACTTTATCCTCACCAGCTGAGTCTCCTTTCTCTACTGAAGCCTCACCCACCTCAACATCCGAGTCCTTAAACTCAAAAGGCGCCTCATCCTCTGAAGTCAACTCAAAAGTGTAATCTTCTTTAGCTTTAGTAACCTCAAAAGGCGAAGCAGCTTCCTTAACCTCCAAAGTGGAATCATTTGAAGTAACCTATAAAGTTTAAGCATCCTCTGAAGTAAACTCTTAAGTTGAAGCAGCCTCTGAAGGAAACTCAACATCCTAGTACTGAAGCACCAAAAGAGTCTACTAGAGTCTCCTTTAGTAGCGGGAACTCCTTTTGCGTCAACAGATTCTTCTCCTTTAGATACTTTATCCGTACCTAAGCACCGGATTCTTCTGCATCCCCGGCGGCTTCTACACTTTTTCCTCTACTTACTTTCTTTCTTTCTTTGAAAGCCCCTACTTGATCTACTTTTTCAACTCCGTAAGCAACTGCCCCAGCATCAGCGGTTCCCGCCTCCAGAGCGGTAGCCCTAGCAGTTTTTTCAAGTATCGTCTGATTCTCCTTTAGCCCCAAAAGCCTTATCTACTTTATCTTTACCTTTTTCAGCACCTTGAGTATTCTAGTTGAGGAAGAACTGGCCCATCCCTCACTTTTTATTTTTAAGTCAAGCCCGCGTCGATTCTTCTCCTTTCTCTGCCCCTGCCCTAGCGTATTATGAAGTTCGAGGGACGACTTTTACAGCCCGAACTTCCCCATCTGATTCTATGTTTAGGACCTACTTTTGCATAAGCAGTTTCACTCCCCAACTTCCCCATCCCCATTCTTATTCTATTTATTTTAGATTCTGATTCTCTTGATTCTGATTCTCTTTTAGTAGCCACTTTTGCCTCAGCCCTACCAGCCCTAGCACCCGTCACTTTTTCAATAGCGGTAGCCCTATCTGATTCTGAAGTTACAAGAGCAGGAGCCCTATCTGACTGATTCTTTAGTTATATGTTTTTTCACAAGCCTTGACTTTAGTAGCGGGAACCCCTTTTGAAGCGGGAACAGCCCTATCAAGAGATTCTTCAATAGCTGTATCTCCTTTTGAATCCTTAAAGTATTCTCCTTTAGGAGTAGTTTTAGGCTCACCAGATGCCTCACCAGCTGATTCTACTTGAGTAAGAACTTTTGCGTCAACAGATGGCGTCAACATTATAGTTTAGGAACGTATGTCCCAACGGCAACAGCCCTAGTAGCTTTATCCCCAAGAGCGGGGTGAGCCCTTTCTTTCTCCTTTTGCATCCCCATCTGATTCTACTTTAGTAAGAACTTCCCTCCCTGATTCTCCTTTATTCTCAACTGCTTATTCTTAAGTTAGTTGTTCACAAGCAGTAGCAGGAACTCCTTTGAAAGGAAGGAATGGATCTATTTATTTATCAATGGATGCGTGATCGTATTTCTCTCCTTTTGAAGTCTCGTCTGATTGGAACAACTTTTGCTTCTGAAGCCTTTCACTCCTAAGTGTAAGGAGCTTCCTTAACCTCACCATCCGAAGCCTTTGTTGGTGCCTACTTCAAAAGCCTCACGCAACTCAACATCTGAAGCTGCTGCCTTAACCTCAGCATTCGCTGCCTCTTTAGTGAACTGCAAATCCGAAGCTGCTGCCTTAACCTCAAAATTGGAATCAGCTTTATTAACCTCAAAAGTGGAATCCTCTGCCTTAACCTCAAAAGTGTAAGCCTCTTCTTCTTCTTTAGTAAACTAAAAAGCCGAAGCTTCCTATGAAGGAAACTCCTAAGTCGAAGCCTCTTCTTCTTCTTTAGTAAACTAAAAAGCCGCCTCTTCCTATGAAGTAACCTCAAAAGTGTAATCCTCTGCCTTAACCTCAACATCCGAAGCCGTTGTTTCCTACTCAAAAGCCTCGCCCAACTCAAAAGCCGAAGCAGCTGACTTAAACTCCTAAGTGGAATCCTCTGAAGTAAACTCGAAAGTCGAAGCAGCTGAAGGAAACTCATAAGTGTAAGCATCTTTAGGAAACTCATAAGTGTAAGCATCTTTAGGAACCTCAAAAGCCAAGGGTGTTTTATCTTTTCCCTCAACTTCTAAAGTGGTCGCTTTGCTTAGTCTTAAAAGCGGGATCTACTTTGCTGAACTACTGAATCCCCACAAGCTTCTTTTCCTTTAGTTGTGACTTTTGCATCAGTGTAGGATTATACTTTAGTATCAACAGAGTCTTTAGTAACTACTCTGACTTTAGTAGCATCCCTCGCTACCGCACTTCGGCCGCTGCCCTACCTTTTTCATCCCCTTCCCTGGAGTTTCAGCTCTTCGCCCCTGAGTATTCTCTTATTCTAGTAGTAAGAACTCTATGCGAGCCCTATCGCTACCTGTGCCCGAGCGGTCTTTTTGTTTGTAGCCTCAACAGCTGATTCTACTTTAGTGGGAACTTTTTCCTTACTCTAGTATGATACTTGAGTCTCGTCTTCCCCATCTCTGTCAAGTCAAGTTGAGTAACGTCTGCGTTCTTTGTTTTAGGATCGGCTGCGTTATTTTTGAGGAGCGTCTTCGTGATTCGTATTTATATTAAAAGTTTTCAAGCTCTGAATTGATCTCTTTATGTTAGTCTCGTCTGGGTGAACAAATGTATCTCCTTTGAAAGTCGCGTCTTATTCTAGTGTTCATTAGTAACGACTTTAGCATCCTTTGCCCTTGCCTTTCACTCTTAAGTTGAAGCTGCCTTTTCCTTAAACTCAAAAGGCGAAGCAAGACTAGTCAACTCAAAAGTGTAAGCCTTTGTTTCCTACTCACAAGCCTCACCCAACTCAAAAGTGGAAGCCTCTTTATTAAACTCAAAAGGCGAAGCCTTTGTTTCCTACTCACAAGCCTCAACCAATTCAACATCCGAATCCTCTGCCTTAAACTCAAAATTCGATGCCTCTTGTTAGTAAACTCCAAATCCGAAGCAAACTCAACAGTCGAATCTTCTTTAGGAAACTCAAAAGCCTAAGCAGCTCTTCCTTAACCTCAAAAGTAGAAGCAGCTGACTTAAACTCAAAAGGCGAAGCCGTTGGTTCCGACTCAAAAGCTGACTTAAACTCAACATCGGAAGCCTCTGCCTTCAACTCATAAGTCGAAGCCTCTTTAGCTTTAGTAAACTCTAAAGTCGAAGCAGCTGCCTTAAACTCTAAAGTCGAATCCTCTGAAGTAAACTCAAAAGGGGAAGGTGGTGGTGCCGACTCAAAAGCTTCACCCAACTCAAAAGTCTAAGCTTCCTCTGCATCCTTTGCCTTTCACTCAACAGCCTCGGGTGTTGAATCCGAAGCCTCTGCCTTAAACTCAAAAGCCTAAGCAAGACTAGTAAACTTCAAAAGCCTAATCCACCTCCTAAGTGTAAGCAGTTGAAGGCAACTCAAAAGTCTAAGTTGTTGAATCTGGTCCCTCCCCTTTCAAAGGGGTCCCCCGTCTTAGTCTTCAAAGCGGGATCTACTTTATTACCTAAGTAAGCCCCAAAAGCCGGATCTACTTTATTACCTACTTTTCGAGCAAGGAATTGATATACTTTCTTTTTTATCAACGGATGCGTGATGGGATTTCTCGGATTTTCAAGCACGAGATGCATCATCAGAGTTTTTCTACTGTAGCGTATTCTTCTGCAGCAACGGATTCTTCTGCAGCAGCTTAAGAGTTTGAAGCAGCTTCAGCAGCTGAGGAGTTTGAAGCATCACCCGAGTTTGAGACTTTCAGTACCTACTCTAACAGCATCCCTGTCCCCATATGCAGTATAAGCTGCCCTATACCCGGATATGGATGCCTAAAACTAAGAATCCGAGTACTGAAACTCAAAACTGAAACTCAAAAGGCGAAGCAGCCGCGGATGACGTATATGCCTTATCCGAAGCGGATGACGTATATGCCTTAGTAGTAGTATAATTAACTGTCTCAACTCAATGACTGTCTCAACTCAATGACTGTCTCAACTCAATGTAAGTAACTCAACATCCGAAGCCTTTGTTGGTTCCTTTTCCTTTCACTCATAAGTGTAAGGAGCTGCCTTAAACTCAGCATTCGATGCCTCTTTATTTAGTAACCTAAAAAGTCTAAGCAGCTGACTTAACCTCAAAAGTGGATTCCTCTTTAGTAAACTCCAAAGTGGAAGCATCTGCCTTAACCTCAAAAGCCTCCGGTGTTGAATCTGAAGCCGTTCACTGAACTGAAAAGGGTTCCCTTTGCTTAAAAGCTTCCTCTATTACCTAAGGAATCGCCAAAAGCGTGAACTACTTTCTTTTTAAGCGTGACCATTCCCTATCAAGAGATTCTTCACTATCAGTAGCTCCTTTTGAATCCTTAAAGTATTCTTCCTTTAGGAGGAGCTTTAGGATCACCAGATGCATCACCAGCTGAGTCTACTTTAGGAAGAACTTGTGCGTCAACAGCTGATTAAGGAACGTCTGCCCCAAGGTCAACATCCCTAGTCACTTTATCTCCAAAGCAGCGTGATCCCTTTCTCCTTTTGCCTCTCCATCTGATTCTCTTTTAGGACCTCCTTTTGCTTCCTTTGCCTTAACCTCCTAAGTGTAAGCAGCAGCCTTACCCTCAAAAGCCGAAGTTGTTGAATCCTTTCCCTAAACTGAAAAGTGTTCCCCAGGCTTATTCTTAAAAGCTGGATATACTTTATGACCTAAGTCAGCCTCCCCAGCTTCTTCTCCTTTAGTACCAGTGCCTCCTTTAGCATCGGTGTAGTCTTCTCCTTTAGCAACTTTTTTTCTGTAGCGCCTTGATCTCCTTTATCAGGAGCACCCTATTTTGAAGCATCTGAAGCAGCTGAAGAGTTTGAAGCAGGAACATATGATTCTTCTCCTTTATCTGATCTGTAGCATCAGCCTCTTTTTAAGCAGCTTCAGCAGCTGAGTAGTATTAAGGGCAACTCCAACCGATGCCCTATCCCACCAAAATGGTGTCATTTTGACACCATTTTTGCTCCAATCGGTCATCAAAAAGCAACACCAAATTTGGTGTTGCTACAGTACATCACCAAATTTGGTGTTGGACTGTAGCAACACCAAATTTGGTGATATTAATATTTTATTAACATAATAAATAATATAATAAATATCATACTTATAATAATAAATAGAATATGTATTAACACATATTATATTACTAATAAATATCATTAATAAAAATTAATTTATAATAAATATTTTTTCCATAAATATTTAATAATATTAATTATTTATTATAAATATAAATTTAAAAAAAATATAATAACATATTTTAATTTTATTAAACATAGTTTATTTATAAGCATATTTTAATTACAATTAAATTTATAAATTATATCACTAATTTAAAAAAATATATATAATAAAATAATTAAAAATTTGATATGCATAATTATAAATACATCATCGATTATGTTGACATACAAAATAAAAATGACACTTGACACAAAATCAAAATATTACTAATAATCACTTAAATACTTAGGTAATACAACACACATAAACTTAAAAACATTCATAGATACATAAAAACCATTGATCCTGTCGCCGAGCGGAGTGGGGCCGCAACCGGATGACGGTGTAGAGATGAATGACGTGAATGCTGACTGGATGCCCTCGCTCAGAATGACTCAGCGAGTGGGGGGTGTCCTCCGACCGGACGTAAGTAGATGTGTCACGCCCCCAGAGGCACATGCTTCCTCGAAAATCGGGCAGCATCTCCCCTGTACGGCGGACAATATGGGGCAATTATACATATATCTCAGCAATATAGCTCAGCCACAAGCGGCTGGCATCACAATAATAAATATAAAACACATCCACGCAGTTTATATTGAAACAAAATAATATGGGTGGCTCAGCCACCTTAAACATAGAAGAAAGTCACAATCTAACGAGAACTCAGAAGTCTCTGAAATAATAATAGTAAAACCAGTCCGACCACTGTTAAACAAATGAAATGCGGAAAACTAACACAATACCGAAATAGAAACCGCTAAACCAAACCGACACGGTGGGACTGAGGGACTGGCAACTGGATCATCTCCTGGCTCCAAGCAATACCACTACCTGCTATCTGAAACAACAAAAAGGGAAGCAGGGGTGGTGAGTCCGGGCGGACTCTGCGGGTATATGAGTAGACAAATAAGCATGGCATAATAAGGATAAACAGAGTAGAGAACTCAAAAGTGTACAGTCCATAAGAATTATTGAATTTACCTAATCATGCATAACATATATCAATCGACATGGTATAAAGTCCGAATAACGACTAAACAGGTATAAAACAACTCAATAACAATAATATCAAGATATACATGCATGTCAAACATGTGCAACAATCATAGCTCATATAAGTGCATCAAACACAAGCAAATGCATAAAAGAAATACGTATGCACATGATGCAATGACATGTGTCACCCCTGACGCCAGTCAAGCCGTCAACACATCCCATCTGTGTGACCGAGTGGGTAGGGCTGTGACAACTGTACCACTCCAACAACAACAATAACCAACAACAATAATAATACCACATAAGGCGTGGTTGAGTGGACAGGATGCGGGGAGCCTACACTCCAAACCCCAGTACATCGGGGGAGCTACCACAGCTACAATATATCCCTCAAAACAAACAACGGTGAGGGTGAGCCACCAACGACTCATCCCTCTAAAATAACGGTGAGGATGTCACTGTCTGACATGACAGGACAAACACTCGCACTCTAACCACTACCATGACAACATGTGGTTGAGTGAATCGAGCAACAATATGACTAACGACGACTTAACCAAATGTAAGCCAACAGTCGTTAGTATGCAACGTGCAAGTATGGTGCATGATGTACGATGCACGAACAACCGGAGAAACAACGATGCAATAAAAATCCAACAAATATACGATGCATCAATACAATCAACCGGAAATCAAAAACCAACGACCATGCACCTACACTACTAGGTAGGGTATTTTCTAATGTCAAATAAACCTAATTGTGTTTTATGAACTTCTAAGTGCTCGTGTACAACTGGCACTTTACAGAACAGGAAACCAACAGAGGACTGTACAGAAACGAATTTGGAATACTCGAAGATCAACGAAGATAAGTCTCAACGGCAATGTTTAAATAAACGACAAAGAACAAGGTCAAGCAACCTATCAGATATAACAGCCATGCTTTAAGGTAAAGAAGACTACTCGAGTACAAAGGAGAAATACCCGCCTTTTATTGTAGAACGTGACCAAATAATCTGAAGAAACCTCCAGTCCGAAACCAACCGAAATCAGTCCTATATCGAGGATAAAGTTTAGTTATTATACAAACAATTTAAAATAACTAAACTGTACTAAACATACTTATAATTTAACCCTAGATCTAGATATCACTACCTCTATCAACCCCAATCCAAGGAATATTTACGGTAAGATTTAATCCAGGAAAATGACTTAATCCATCATAATCCATTTAAACCTAATTAAACCAAACCAATTCTAATACCCTCTATAGATTTAATAAACCATAACATCCACAATCTTAGGTCCAATATAAACTCCAATCTATATCCAGCAGAAAAGGCAAAACAAACCTAACGGCAACTCAAAAGCGCACCAAAAATTATTAGATTTCCTCCCAAAATTTATCAACCTGATACGCGAACACAACCCATTCCCAGTACAATTTGAAAGTGCACCATAACTCTCAAAATTCCAATCTAATGTCACATCCTTACTGTCAGGCACTAAAGAGGTCGGAATCGGCAAGTCAGTGGCTATAGCCCTCGTCCTTGCTAGACGATTCGCGTGCAGGACGGCGCAAGGTTGCTCGCGGGCGGCCAAAAGGTCGAGGGAGGAAGACGGAGGGAGTTGTCGTCTCTTCGTGTGCGCCAGCGATGGAACACACCGCAGCTCGCGTAGAGGAGCAGCGGCGTCGCAGGTCGGGTGTGCGGGCTGCGTCTCTGTGTGCCTGAGAAGAAGAAGAAAAAGAAGGAGGGTCCGGGGCCGGCGGGGGGCGTCGCTAGTCACGGCGAAACCGAAGGTTCGGCGTCGGAGGAAAAAAACGGAGGAGAAAGGGAGACCGGGAGAGAAGGGTTTTGGGGTTTTATATTACTTTGGCTTTTGCAAATAACCCACCAATTTTGACAAATTCAACTAGGCCCTTATATTTTGAATTTTTCCATTTAACCCCCTTAAAAACTCGGTATTTAACATTCTCTCCCACTAACAAAAATTTGGTCCCCAAATTTACTAGTGAACCATCAACAAATACTCGTTAACCATAACAGGTACTAGTCAACGGCAACAGGTATCGACACCCTATATCAACAACGTAGATATGATATGAATACGGAATGAAAAACAATACGCACCTCAAGTGCCCAAAAGAGAATTACAAGCTTAGATGGGATCTAGTGCATATGTGCATATGATCACACCCCATTTGGTAGTAACTGGTATGAGTATTACCGCGAATACGCTTGGCAGGTTTAGCCTTAGCTTCCTGACTCGGCAGTTAAAGCTACAAGAGAATCAACATTTCTGCGTCAATGTCGTACACATAACATGTCAACGAATGGCTCTCATGGTCAACCTCGACCATGATTATGAATCGAGCAACTTGACTACTGACCATGCATTCCCCTCTTACCACAGTAACCTACAATAGTATCACAAAACCAGGAACAACTCTTATTTATTAATTTATTATTATTATTTTTTTTTGATTTATTTTTTTTATTATTATTATTTTTATTATTGTTATTTATTTATTTATTTGTCATGTTCCAACACAACTTACATTATCTATTGGCCACTATGGTTTATATTGATTTTTTTTTTATAATAGATAATCACTACTCTGTGGGTAATGAGTCCACCATACTTCCGCTACACCCACGAAGCTATCTAGATAACTAGATGGAGAGGTGCCAACACATTCTAAAATAGTATGTTTATAGTTTCAGACTCAGCTCTATAAGTTTCAATCTCCAACAGAAGTGCTAAAGCCCCAGTTTCCAACCTAGAGGCATGGCTGCGGCAATAGTGTTTTCACTAGATGGACATTTAATTAGACAAGATCTCTTCACTGGCACAAACAGGTTCAGAAGCTACTGCTGATAGTGGTTCAGCAGTTTTCAAATTTGCTTCCAACTTCAATGGTGAGGGAAGGTAATGCCTCGTATATATATCAGGTAATGCTTGAACAACCAACTAAACAAGAACCAAATAGAGCTACTTGCCTAGAAAAGAAAGGGCAAGTCACTAACCTGACATTCCCTAAGAGTAACACAGCTATGGTGCAAGTTCTACTTCTGCTACGGCGCCAACAAACTCACTGTTCCCAAAGCTACCTGAGCTTCTCAAATCAGAGGTAGATAACACGGTGAAGATAATAGACCAACAGACCTTTAGGGGAATAAATACAAGGCCAGTTAAATATCCTATATCAGTTTCAAGCGCAAGGAACGTAGCTATTTCAGATTTCGATGTTAACTCAGTTTCAAAATGGTTCCAAAGGCATTTTCAAACATAAGTATGGAAGTACATATGCAGATTTAGAACTTCATACAGGCCATACATTGGCTGCGCTTGTGTTAATACGATATATTGTGAGTCAATGCAAGATTTAAATGAAATTAAATCGGTTCCTAATAAGGGATGGCTGGGATGCTACATAAGATTGTAGAATTTAGGGATACAAGTTTTCCTCAGGGATTACATATTCTTAAGGTGCTTGGTGCTCCTGAGGTCAGAATTAGCATAGGTTTTTATTTCAGTAACCATAACTACATAACAGGAAAAAAAAAACTTGGAGTCATTAGTTCTCGATAACCAAACTATAAATTCCTATTCTGATTATATAACATTATCGCCGCACATATAATAACACACACTTAACCCTCAGTACTTGTAGAAAATCACACGCCTCGTCACGAATAATAGTCGCTATATCAAACACTTCATTCATGATTATCAACAATTGATCAAACAAAGCATATTTAAATATTAATCTTTTATTAAGTGGGATACTCTTGCAAATCAAAAGCTCGAACTAGAACTACATGATCAAAAGCTGGAACTAGAACTACATGCTCATCAATGTCTACACTTCTAATAGCAGTACTCAACAAACTGACAAACATCAAGAATAACGCACTCACTCTCCATTTTTACTAGACAAATAAACTTCAACAACCTAAGTCAACGGTAAGCACAATTTTCATCAGTAAACTACACTACTGCTCTAGAACAAATAACTATGCCCTCCATACTACTCAAACAACTCTAAATGAATGTTAATCTCTAGTAAATACCATTGCATAGCTATCCTTTACTCTACTTCTCTACCTCCTTACTCCACATCTCTAAGTTAGAGTTCTACAATCATCCACCAAGCTAATCAAACTGCTGCAAAGATAAGTCCTTAACTACTTAGAAACCAGTCCTAGCAACATAAGCCTTGACACATCGTTATAATAGCTCTAACACTGTATTATCTTCATTACACTGCATAACTACCATTTAACAACAAGTGAACACTACACTCAACATGCACACATCATTAAGATTCTAGTCTATGCTATCTAGAATTGCACTTAGATTAACCTAATTGCAAGCGATCAGAACACATGCACGCTAAATTACGTCCGCACACTTAACTTCTGTCACTTCTACCGATTTACCTATAAAGGGATTTATCTAGGACTTGAATTAGTACACAAACCTCGACTCTATGCCTATCTAAACGACCATTTAACTACTGTTGTTTGTTTTTGAGGGAAATTGGAACAGAAGAATAACGATACACTATGTGCTAAATGTAGTAAAATAGAAATGAAAGACACAGTTGATTTGGAACTTGAAGATGTTAAATTAGTAAAGGGACTTTCATAGCTGCAGAAATCTGATTGTGAGCAACAAGTACCCGAAGCAATTTCTGAAAGTAACAATGAAGAGGAGTATGCCTTGGTTGCACTTGTAAATGAACATGATGACATGAAAACTGCTTACTCACCGGAGAGCAAGATAATTGATCTCGATAATGAAGTAGAATTTTACGGGAAAAACCGTGAAGAGCTAGAAATGCAAATGGAACAACTTGCTTTGGACTATGAAATTATGAAGCAGGAAAACCATGATGCCACAACAAAGCTGGAGCAAATGCAACTACGTGAACAACTCAGGATGCAGTATGAGTGTTCTGCACATTTATCCATTATCAATGATCTTGAGATACAGGTTGAGTTATTGGAGAAAACTTCAGAAACAAACCGAACGGATTGAAGCAGATATAGCAACCGTCACAGTAACTAAAGCTGAGCAAGAGAAAAGGGCCATATTAGCAGAAGAGGCATTGAGAAAAACAACATGGAACAATTCCAAGAGTGTTGAGTGGCTTCAAGAGGAGCTCAGAACTCTTTCTGCGCATATGCTATCCACATTTCAAGCTAATGAGAAGTTAGTCATTGGGAAAAATATATCAATAAGTTTTTCCCACTAGTTCTGAATTTTTATCTTCAACAGCAGCATAGATTTTCAGCGAAACAAATAGTTTCAGTTGGATTTAATAATAACCTTCTTACAAGTCATATAACTAATATCAGTTTTCTCAAATCCTAAGGTTTTACAAGTGCTACAACGTGACCTTAAACGAAGTCAAACTTCCAACTTTCAGAAGTAACAAATAGGTTGAGCTCATATTAATTACCTAGAATAAGAGCTAAAGAAACTATAGCTCATGTTTGTGTCTCTTAACCACAACTGATTACGCATAGACTAACACTAGTAATTTCTATTCTCATGCAAAGTGTGAAAGCAAATCTTGCAACATTATACTAGATAATGAAAGCTACATAAATATAGTTTCATAATACATTGATTATTAGGTGCTACAATTTTGCAGTAGCTTATACTTTATATTTTCACCGTAGACTTTTCTATTAGAATATACAAATAAAGGCATTAGATCGCGGCTGTTCAATGGTTTTGTGAAGTCTCATAGGGTAATATGACTTACAGCTATATTTTGTTTTTATTAATAGTTATTCATAACCATGAACTAAGTACATAATAAGAGAAGATGACATGATGCTTAATCTACTATGCTCTAGTTGTACCGTCTATTGCTACTGTAGTCGTAAACCAAGATGTGTTTTTTTTTCTCCCTTTTTTTTTTTTTGAGTTTTGTCCAACAGGTTCAGAAATGGAATGGAAAGTTTCCTAGCTTTATAAGCTGTCATTGAAAAATTCAAATGGACGCATCTCTAACGATACCTAAATAAGGTAGAGTATACGAGAGACCAAAAAAAAATACCTGTCGCCTGGAGAAGTTCCATCGCCGCCCAAGTCCCATCACAACCATAACCAGAAAATGACTCCGGAAAAAAAATAAATCCGTAAAATACAGATAGACCTCGTAAAACAAAACAACTTCGTCAACTCTCAAGAAAAAGACTCCGCAAAAATAAACAATTCTGTAACATACAGATTGACCTCGTAAAGCAACTCCGTAAACCCACAGACACCAAAACATCGCAAAACTTGGATGAACTGACGCACCAAAAACAACATCGTAAAAGTCCACAGATCCCAAAGGAACTCGCAAACTTGGCTCTGATACCAAAAATTGTCACGCCCCCAGAGGCACATGCTTCCTCGAAAATCGGGCAGCATCTCCCCTGTACGGCGGACAATATGGGGCAAATATACATAATATCTCCACCAATATAGCTCAGCCACAAGCGGCTGGCATCACAACAATAGGAAATAGACACAACCACGCAGTTTATATTGAAACAAAATAAATGGATGGCTTAGCCATCTTAAACATAAAAGAAAGTCTACATACCAGTAATAACGTCAAATTCCAAAACCGATACTTGACAAGGAAACTAACTGCGGAAATAAAACAGACACTAGAACAAACCAAAACAAACCGACACTGGGACTGAGGGACTGGCAACTGGATCATCTCCTGGCTCCAAGCAAAATATATCTACCTGCTACCTGAAACAACAAAAAGGAAAGCAGGGGTGGTGAGTCCGGGTGGACTCTGCGGGTATATGAGTAGACAAATAAGCATGGCATAAATAAGATAACGAAGTAGAGAATCAAAAGGTACAGTCCATAAGAAATATCAGATTTGCCTAATCATGCATAACCAATACAATACGACATGGTATAAAATCCGAATAACGACTAAGCAGGTATAGAACAACTCAACAACAATAATATCAAGATAGACATGCATGTCAAACAAGTGCAACAGTCATAGCTCATATAAATGCATCAAACACAAGCAAATGCATAAAAGAAATACGTATGCACATGATGCAATGACATGTGTCACCCCTGACGCCAGTCAAGCCGTCAACACATCCCATCTGTGTGACCGAGTGGGTAGGGCTGTGACAACTGTACCACTCCAACAACAACAATAACCAACAACAATAATACCACATAAGGCGTGGTTGAGTGGACAGGATGCTGGGAGCCTACACTCCAAACCCCAGTACATCGGGGGAGCTACCACAGCTACAATATCCCTCAAAACAAACAACGGTGAGGGTGAGCCACCAACAACTCATCCCTCTAAAACAACTGTGAGGGTGTCACTGTTTGGCATAACAGGACAGGTGCTCGCACTCTAATATCTACCACGACAACAAGTGGTTGAGTGAATCGAGCACAAATATGACTAACGACGGCTTAACCAAATGTAAGCCTAACAGTCGTTAGTATGCAACGTGCAAGTATGGTGCATGATATACGATGCACAAACAACCGAAGAAACAACGATGCAACAAAGTCCAACAAATACACGATGCATCAATACAATCAACCGGAAATCAAAAACCAACGACTATGCACCTACACTACTAGGTAGGGTATTTTCTAATGCCAAATAAACCTACTTGTGTTTTATGAACTTCTAAGTGCTCGTGTACAACTGGCACTTTACAGAACAGGAAACCAACAGAGGACTGTACAGAAATGAATTTGGAATACTCGAAGATCAACGAAGAATAAGTCTCAACGGCGATATTTTAAATAACGACAAAGAACAAGGTCAAGCAACCTACTTAGACATAACAGCCATGCTTAAAGGTAAAGGAAACTACTCGAGTACAAAGGAGAAGTACCCGCCTTTTATTGAAGAACGTGTCCAACTAAATCTCCCACAATCAACCGTGCGAGTCCAACTCAAGGTCCTGTATCAAGGACATAAATTTAGCTGTTGATATCAAAAATTCAAATCTGTAAATTAAATCTAAACAACTCCGGGTTTCATCTTAACCTAATAGAAGCTCACAGCAAGCAAGACACAGGACTAGAGTACTTGAAAACCCCAAGTCCCAAGGAAATCATTTACGGTCAAGAGCTTTACCAGCTCTCAAGGTTCAACTACAACCTACTCCCAAAACAGGACCTCCATCATAACAAATTCCAATTTGCGGCAACACCTAATGTCAAAACCAAAACCAATCTAAACTCCTCATGGAATAACACTTGATCAGTGGAAACAAACCCATAAGCAAATCCACAATCTATACAGAAGCTTACGGCAACAACAAGAGACTGATCCAAACATCACACCCTACTATCACACAGCAAGGAAGATCTGCAACACACAAACCTAAGCGGCAGAATCTACAACCGACGCAACACCAAACAAATTAACAACTTAGATTTCCTACAAACAAAAACAGAACAATTCCTATCAACACCTGATTCTCACCGACAGAACCACAACCTCACAAACCCTTCTCACGCAAGGTACAATTGATGGCAAGAGTGAATCAGGACCAATACACCTCTCAAAATTCCAATTCCTAATGAATCAACATCCTTACCTGTCAAGGTGCACACACAGACTTCTCGGCTCCGGAATCTGGCAAGATCAGTGGCTTATAGACAACAAACGTCGCAGCCCTCCCTTGAACCCTAGATCGAGCTCTCGGCGTGATCAGACGATCGTCGCAAAGGTTCGCCTCGAGGAGAGCCAAACAAGGTCGGAGAAGGAGGAAGACGGAGAAAGTTAGTTCGACCTCTTCGTGCGTGCCAGAGAAAACAGAAGAAGCTAGGGCACGGCAGTTTCCTTCGCGCACAAGAGAGGGAAGAAGAGTGGCTTCGCGTCTCGTCCGTGTGCACTGAAGAGGATGAAGAAAACAAAGGAGGAGTCTCCGGTGGCACTCGACGCAGGGGAGGAAACGTCGTCGCGAACTGCCGCGTTCGTGGGGTGTCGACATCGAGGAAAAGAAACGGAGGAGAAAAGGGAGAACTGAATCGGGAGAGGAAGGTTTTTGGGTTTTATATTAGTTTTGGCCATTTTGCAAATAAGCCCACCAAGTTCCGTTTTCACAACTAGGCCCTTATATTTTGAATTTTTCCATTTAACCCCCTTAAAAACTCGGTATTTAACACTAGGTCTTCTTGCCTAATTTTTCGATCTAGGTCTTCATGCCCAACCCTCGGTCAGGTCATCGGTGCCCAACCCACGGCTAGGTCTTCGGGCCCAATTCCTCGAACCAGGTCTTCGTGCCCTCGGCCAGGTCTTCGTGCTCAACCCTGCAGGTCAAGACTTCGTTCCTAGGTAAACTAGGATTTTCCTGCATACTTAATGAAACACATTAGATCACCAATAATACATAACATTGAACCCTTTGCCAATATCAAAAATAAGGTTCGATATGGCGCTTCCGGCACCAACACATCCGACCACTGTTAGAAGATCAACGCCAACACACGAGCCAATCGAAAATTCTACACCTATGTTGGGTACCGAATTCATGTACTTGTACTTAATCAAGTAGGAAGTATAGGGTTGTTACACTTCCTACTAATCTTCTATACTCGATTACTCTACTGGGAGTTTACTGGCAAAGGGTTTTAGTGGATTTCCCATCGAAAATGTCCAAGGTTCCTGGGCCTTCGATTAGGAGTCGTCAAAGACTCCAAACGTAGTAAAATTGAACCATGTTGATTTTTTGTGTTTGCTTTTTCATTAATTTCCGCACGCACTCACACATTATTTACAACTTCGAAAAATGATGGTTTTAAAAAGACATGTGATTCACCTCCCCCCTCTCACATGCAATAATCCTACAAGTGGTATCAAAGCCTTGTTCGCTCTGAGTCGGTACAACTACCGTAAGAGCTGAGGGTTTTATTTATAGATTTTTAGTTTTTCATGCATAGTCTAGATTTGATATTATTGTTACCTATTATTAGATAGTTTTTTCATTCAAATTTACTTGAATTTGGTGCAACACCACTCGAGTCGCTTTTATTGTTTATCTCCTCACGCACTATTAATCCAAGACTTTGTCTTTGTACTTTTTCTCTTCTTCTTTTTGCGTGATAGATCTGATGGCTCAAAGTGAATGCTATAGCATAGCTTGTCCTCCTATGTTTAGTGGGGATGATTTTTCTTATTGGAAAAGGAGAATGGAGGTCTATCTGAAGACCGGCATCGACCAATGGTTTGCAGTCATGAGTGGGCACTCACCACCAATGGATGAAGGAGGAAACACTCACTAAAGCCAGATAAGTGGAACACCGAAATGAAGAAGAAGGAATAAATTGAGTTCAAGGACCAAAAAACTTTGCAATGTGGCCTAACAAAAGAGGAGCTGAACCGGATTGGTCCAACTGAAGGTGCAAAGGAGCTCTGGACAAGCTGATCGAGTTACATGAAAGGACAGATGATGCCAAAGTAACAAAAAGAGATCTTCTGTTAAATAAGCTATTCAACATAAAAATGCAAGACAGCGAAACAACAAGCAAACATCATGCCAAATACGAAAAAAAGGGGGGGCTAAATGGTAAAAAGGGCTGAATTAGGGGCTCAGGTTCTATTGAATGAAGGTGGAGGGCTTAAATGCAAAAGCAACCCCCACTAACAGAAGTATTTGTTTTCTTTCTACCTCATCCCTAATAAGGTCACGATCATTCTTGTTTCTTCCACGCACGAGGGAGCAGACGAGGCTGCTTTCCTCTTACAGTTCGAGCGAGATCATCGGGGGGGGGGGGGGGGGGAATCGATCTCTACATCCTTCCCCACACGAGCAGATCGACGGCTCACACCTCTTTCCCTCTCTGCTTCGTCTTCTCCACACAAGCTTGGCCGATCCGGCTCTCCGACCGACGCCACTCCCCGATCTCATCGCCCTCGAGCTTTCCTTTCTCTCACCATCATCGATACCTAATTTTCCCTTCCGATTGAGATACGTCGCCAGCGGTCGGTTGAGGTAAGAATTAGGCTATTCAGTGTGGAGCTTAGATCAATAATTTATGTTGTGACCTAGATCTTTTCGTACGTGGTTTTGATGATCCTGTCGTAGTTTAGTTAGTGTCTAAGTTGATTTCTTGATTCGGAATGCTTTGGTGATCAATTGAAGCTATAAGAAAGGTTTGGAGCCTCTCTGATCGTTATAAGGTTTGATGGCTAATGGAGTAGATGGATTGGTGAAGATGAACTAGCTTGTTGATTTGATGATGGTGATATCACAACTTGGGTTTTGGAATTGGTTCGGGTTTTGTTGTACAGAGTTTGTAATTTGAATTACATTTCTTGTGTGGTGTCGATGTAGTGGTTGTTTTATTTTTTTTATGTTTTTGTTTTCTACATATTGGTTCTTTGATCTGTTCGGATTTGTTCATTTCAAGGATGAATCTGGTATAGATGGGATTCTTTCCTTTGGGTCTGTTGAGGTATGAGTTGAGTTTTCCCGTTTGATCTACTATGTTTTGTGGTTTCTATGGAGATGGGTGTTGGAGGCACTTTGCCGTGAGGTGTCTGGTTTGGATAGGTTGTTCTGTTGCGTGATGTTGCTATGAATGACCCTGGTTGTAGGGATGAGCTTCTATTAGTGTTCAATCTCTTGGATACCTTGTCATGGGTTAAGGGTAGGGTTCTGAAAAGGAGGTGAGTGTTAGTGAATGTTTTAGACCCACTACGTTGATTTGATCATGTCGAGAGGTGCTTAGTTGGATTTCTTGGATGCTTGGTGTATGAGCACTTGGTTGGGTTAATCCGTATACGCCTTGGTATCTAATCTAGTTAGTATCGTTTGCGATGATAGCTTATACCATGTTCTTTGATACAGGGCATTGACTTAGCTCACTCATCATGGATATTATTTTGGACGGAGGGTTCTCGTCGCACGAACTTCTTCACATCGAGGTGTGTACTTTTGACTTATCTATTTAGATATTGTCAGTTTTATGCATAATTAGTTATAGATAGCAGTAGAGTTTTTATTTACTTCCTGCTTTCGTATATTTACACTTGATATTAGTTGCTTGATTAGACGATAGATTTATTTCTGTATGTCTACGATGTTGGACCTCCTAACGCTTTTTATTTATCGCATGTTGTTATGTATTTTAGTTTTAGAATATCTACACCCAGTACTAGGGCTAGGATATGGTGCATGATTAATCATGACCCCCTACGTATCATGTTAATGATTATAGAATTAGTTAGGAAGTGTTGCGTGAGTTGATGTCATGCATCACGTCGGTATTTTGTGTGTATGGATGACTCTTAAATTCCTGGTGGTTGAACATGAGTCGTCAGCCATGTCAAAAGGGTAGTGGTATACTTAAGCGACCCCGTGTTTCTGTGTGGGGTGAGACGGGTCATTAAACATGCCTTAGATTGAGCATAGCCCAAGTGCGTTGGCTATTCATGCATCTTGCATAGCCCCAGGTATGTTGGCTATTCATGCATTTTGTATAACCTCATGTGTGTTGGCTACTCATGCATTCTACAAAGCCCCAAGTGTGTTGTCTATTCATGCATTCTGTATAGCCCCAGGTGCGTTGGCTACTTATGCATTCTGCATAGCTCCAGGTGCGTTGGCTATTCATACATTCTGCATAGCCACAAGTGCGTTGGCTAGTCATGCATTCTGCATAGCCCCAGGTGCGTTGGCTATTCATGCATCTTGCATATTCCCAGGTGTGTTGGCTACTCATGCATTCTGCATAACCCCAGATTCGTTGGCTATTCATGCATCTTGCATATGTAGGACCGGTGACGTCGATAGAGGGGGGGGGGGTGAATATCGACTCGTTAAAACTTTTTCGTAAACTTGTCATAAACTTCGAGGTTCATTTGTTCATTCTATACAGAGAGTTAGTAGCAACGGAAAATAGAAAGAACGAAAAACCAAACAACTCAGAGTGCATGCAGGTTTTACTTGGTTCCCAACCCCCCAGGCATGGGAAGCGCCCGTCCACTAATGGTCTCCATTTCGGACTTTTTGGAGGCAGAGAACCCTGACCTACAGTGCAACTTTTACAACCAAAAGATAAGGAAAATTAAATGCATAAAGTAAACGCAAACCAAACAAAAATCCAAGACCCGGCCGATCTAGAACTCCGAAGTGCAGTGCACTTCCTCCTGGAGCCTTCTTGGTCGCAGAGCTTCGTCTGTAGCGCTTTTTCGTCGCTTGGAATGCTTACAATGTCATAGCAGTTGTTGTTTTGAGTTGAGGGGTCGAACCCCTTTATATAGTGTCTTCTTAGGCACCTGTAAGGTTGTAGGGCGTCTCTATGCGTTGGTCAAACCTCATCTTCGAGCCGAACTTGCAACAGTGATAGAAGTATCCTTCCCAGGCACTTGGGAGCCCTCAGGCGCCTGTGTTAATAGGCGCTGGGATGGGCTGCCCAATCTGGGGCCGTCTTTAGATTTGGGCGCCTATATTGATACAGGCGCCCTGGATGACTTTCCAGGGAGCTTTTTCTTCTACGTTAGCTTTTCTGTCATGCCTCCAACTCCCGGTACCTGCAATACAATCAAAGACAAGACAAACAAGCATATAATCTTAGCCTTAATGATTGGTTCTGACTTGGGATTTCACGCGAATTCCTAGGTCGAAGCGACGCCTAGTGTTCCCTTCCCGGAGAACGCGCCTTTCGCCTACTCCCCTCAGGAGATATTTGCCAACTGGCTCCTCCGGTTGGACTTTTGCCCAATCTTCCGGATCAGGACTTCGTGCCCAGCTTCACCCACAAGGACTTAGTGCCCAGCTTCACTCACCAGGACTACTTAGTGCATAGCTTCACTCACCAAGACTTAGTGCCCAACCCTCGGTCAGGTCTTAGGTGCCCAGCCCTCGGCCAGGACTTAGTGCTCAATTCCTCGAACCAGGACTTCATGCCCAACCCTCGGTCAGGTCTTAGGTGCCCAGCCCTCGGGCAGGACATAGTGCTCAATTCCTCGAACCAAGACTTATTGCCTAGATTAACTAGGACTTTTCATCACCTTGATAAATACTTCTTTTGCTAGTCATTTTGATCCTGACTAGACTTCTTTTCTGTCAAACATCAAGTCCTGTTTGGCTTACTCCTTGGTCTAACTGACCAACCCTGGGTTTTCTGCTAAACATCAGATCCTGTTTAGCTAACCCTTGTTCTGACTGATCAAACCACCCTTAGTATATTAATCAGATTAAATCTAGGTTTGATCACCCTACCAACCATCAGGTCATGTTTGGCTACCCCTTGGTTACCTTAACCAACCCTGGGTACTGGTTGACTCTGCCAAACATCAGATCCTGTTTGACTAGGTCTTTGTCAACCAGATCAATCTGGGTTTTCCCTACCAGGACTTATTGCCCAGCTTCACTCATCAGGACTTAGTGCCCAGCTTCACTCACCAAGACTTAGTGCCCAACCCTCGGTTAGGTGTTAGGTGCCTAGCCCTCGGCCAGGACTTAGTGCCCAATTTCTCGAACCAGGACTTCGTGCCCAACCCTCGGTCAGGTCTTAGGTGCCCAGCCCTCGGTCAGGACTTAGTGCCCAATTCCTCGAACCAAGACTTATTTCCTTGATTAACTAGGACTTTTCATCACCTTGATAAATACTTCTTTTGCTAGTCATTTTAAGCCTGACTAGACTTCTTTTCTGCCAAACATCAAGTCATGTTTGGCTTACTCCTTGGTCTAACTGACCAACCCTGGGTTTTCTACTAAATATCAGATCCTGTTTAGCTAACCCTTGTTCTGACTGATCAAACCACCCTAGTATATTAATCAGATTAAATCTAGGTTTGATCACCCTGCCAAACATCAGGTCCTGTTTGGCTACCCCTTAGTTACCTTAATCAACCCTGAGTACTGGTTGACTCTGTCAAGCATCAGATCATGTTTGACTAGGTCTTTGTCAACCTGATCAATCTGGGTTTTTCCTACCAAACATAAGGTCCTATTTGGTTTAACCCTTGATCATTTTGACTAACCCTTACCATGTCTAATATATTACTAACTTAAGCATATTGTTAAACATTGAAACACTAGAGGAGGATATCCCTAATGCATCTTGCTCCAACAATCTCCCTCTTTTTGATGTTTGACAATATCTTAAGTTAGATTGGATTTAAGGGTTAAGTTTTGATCCTTGTGAGAAAATGAAAAATTTCTAATGTTTTGATCTTTGAGAGAAAAAATTTCTAACTTAAGCTTCTTTCTCCCCCTTTGTCATGTTGGAACCCGGATGGCTAGAGAGGGGGGGGGGTGAATATAGCCAAACACTTGCTGCTTTTGGCACTTATGAAATTTCTGCACTCAACCTTATCAGTAGCACAGCGGAAGAAACGAATGGAAAGAAAGCAGTGCAGAAACCAAAAACAGAGAACGAATGCAAACTGACACAACTAGCAAGAACGCTAACACGGAGGGTTTACAAGGTTCGGGAATAACTTGCCCCTACTCCTTGGCGTGCCCTTAAGGTGGACGATCCCTTGATCGTAGGCAGATCAAGCCCCAGTGTTCAACGGATATAAAGCAACCTCCTTCTCGGTGGAGAAACCTCTCCACAGCGTTTCAAACAAGGATATAGATTTAAGCTTAATGAAACACAAAGAAAACTCTTACTCAGCACTTAGCAAGGACAAGAACACAGCAAGCTTATCCCGAGCTCCACCCAGCGACGATCTCACGCAAGGACTCCCTCCTTCGTGTCTTCTCACTGTTGGACTCCAAGCTCCTTGTTCCTTCCTCCAAGCACTCACGTAAGAGTTGGTTGCTTCCAAGATCTCAATGACTTGCTCAAAGAATCAACAGCACACGCACACAGCAAGTCAAGTGTGGAGAACAAAATCGCAGCAAGAACTTCAGCAAGCTCGAACACTTGAACACTTGCTTCAACCGAAGTCTTCTTCTCTCTTTTGTTTCTCCACCAAGCATCAGATGACACCATCCCTGCAGCTCCCAGCTGCTCATCTGCCAACGCCAGCTACCACTGAGCTATCCCTGGACTCCCTGAGCTTCCCTCAGCCAAGCTCCAGTCTCAGCTCCAGTCTGCAGCTCGGCCGTTGCAACCTGAGATGGAAAAACGGACAAACCTGCTCCAAGGAAAGTTCTCCATTGACTCTCCTTGAGTGTTTGAATCCTCCCCTGTCACCTGCAGCTTAATCAGACTGTTAGAGTAGCATATCAACCAGTAAATCAAGAATCAGAAGCTTAGCGCAGAGAATCGGGTGTGGTCAGATGCGATCAGAGCGTCTGACAGACAATTTGAATTAAAGTGATCGGTCACCAGACCGATCCAGAGATTGTGGGTCGGTCACCGGACCGATCCACCGTTTTGCTGGGATTCCCAGCCTCACGGCAACACAAGCCTGATCGGTCACCGGACCGATCAGAGTGAAGCCTGATCGGTCACCAGACCGATCAGAATGATTCCTGATCGGTCACCCGGACCGATCAGGTTCGATGAACAGTAATTCCGGAAATCAAATCCTAAGTCTCTGATCGGTCACCGGACCGTTCAGAAGCTGATCTAAAGGGGAACTCAACTCACTGTTCACTCCCTGATCGGTCACCAGACCGATCAGGAGTAGGGCAGTGAGGAAGTTGCTTGCTCCCTGATCGGTCACCAGACCGATCAGGAGCCAAGCAACAGGGCAACACCTGCTGCCTGATCGGTCACCAGACCGATCAGTCATTGCTGGATCGGTCACCCGACCGATCCACGAAGGAGCAGTGTGCCAATATCCCTGATCGGTCACCAGACCGATCCAGGGGCTCCAACCCAGCCCTCCAAGCTAGGGTTTCATCCACCTTAGCCCTCCAAGCTAAGGATTTCTCACCTAATCCTCCAAGTTGGGAATTTGCACCTAACCCTCCATGTTAGGACTTTTCACCTAGCCCTCCAAGCTAGGACTTTTCACCCAACTTTCCGGATTAGGACTTTCCAAACCTAGCCCTCCAAGCTAGGACCTGACCCTCCAAGCCAGGACTTTTTCACCTAATTCTCCAAGATGGGAATTTGCACCTAACCCTCCAAGTTAGGACTTTTCACCTAGCCCTCCAAGCTAGGACTTTTCACCCACCTCTTCCGAATTAGGACTTTTCACACACCTAGCCCTCCAAGCTAGGATTTTCAACACCTAACCCTCCAGGTTAGGATTTCCCAACACCTAGCCCTCCAAGCTAGGATTTTCCATACCATGCCTGATCCCCGACCAGGACTTAATCATAATCATCATAATCAACATAATCAACCTGAACTAAAATCGGTGTCAACACCAAAACAACAATCAGGGCCAGACTGCATCAACAATCTCCCCCTTTTTGTTGTTTGACAACCCGATTTTAAGTTTAGGGATTCTCAATCAATTTTCTCAAATTTAGAATCATAGGGGAATCCAGATCCTCCCCCTACAACATGATCATCCTAAACTTAACCAACCAACACTCTCCCCCTTTGTCGAACACCGAAAAGGGGTCTAGAAAGGCTGTTATGTTTAAACTATACTCCCCCTCAACCCTAGGGGTATCCCAAAACAACAGATTGAGTTTTGATAAGCATATGAATACATATGACAAAAACATATAGGCATGGCAAAACAAGCATATGTATCATATGAGCATAGCATCATAAGCATGAAGATAGCTATGGATCAAATATGTAGATAGTACAACATAGCATCAACAATAGGCAACTAAAGTAGGATAAGACATGCATCAAAGTCAAAAAGAAATAAGTCATAAAACATCCAGAGAAATCACACGATGCAAGACAGATGCATCAAAATCCAGATACGTGTGGCGCAAGACCACAATAAGCAAGTCATGGGGCATACAGCCCAAAAGTCACACAGACCAAAAATGGTCAAGTACACAGATCATGAGAAAAGGCAGCATGCATCCAAGCTCAAACGTCAGCGGGAGGGTCGTCATCGTGCATGAGGTCATCCATCGTGGCATCCGCAGACCCTGGTGCAGCACTGCCCGAAGGAGCATCCCTGGAAATGTATGGCGGCGCCACTCATCGTACCATGTCTGCTGTAAAGTGCGAACTCCAGAAACATCGGTCTCGATCGAGGTCAGCCTGCTATCGATGGATCGGAACTGTGACCTGACCTCCTCGCGATAAGTCTCTCGCAGCTGAAAATCATGCTGGAAGGTCTGCTCCAGCTCTGAGATCTGCCAGCGCAGATCTGGCTCGGGCTCATCATCGTAATCCGTAGCAGCATCGACTGGCGCCTGAACCTGTGGACCTCCTCTCGGTAGCTCACCAAGCACCCTACCATCCTTCCAAACCAACGCCTGATCGTGTGCCCGAATAATGATGCCAGACTTGGCGAATGCCCGTCGACCAAGTCTGCAGTCTTGTTTTACCATGGGCATGGTCCTGCCCTTGGTGACATCAACACCTACCGACATAAGCCAATCGGTGATAACATGACCAAAAGGCATGTAGACCGTGCGACGACTCGGCTCGCGATAGGATAAAATATACTGGAAGATGCTCTCCATGATATCGAAGTCCAAACGGCAGTGCATGCCGTAGAGCATCAGGCAGTGATAGGGTCGAATCTCAGATAGGGGCTTAGAAGTGATTGGTAGGATACAATTTGTGATGATCTTGAATAAGATGTAACTGGTAGGAGAGAGACGAAGTGCTGCAAAGGTAGGAAAATCAGTGCCCAGCTCATCGAATCGTCTGGGCGGGGATGACCGAAGAAATACTGATGGATGCCATCTGGAGTCACATCCGCAAAGGGTGCCAATAAAGGGTCAGGAAGCTCAGGGTAGATTGAATACAAGTTTGGTGATCGTCGACCACCCAAATACTCTGCCAAGATCTCGTAAGAAAAATCAAGATTCCTCTTGGCGACTCGAGTGGTGAACTCGAAGCCTCCTTGAGGTCCCTGCTGAAGGTTGTTATAGAACTCTGAGACTAGGTCATGATTGATAGTTCTCTCCAAAGAGAGGAGAACACCAAGATTATAAAAGGTGACAATCTCCATGATTGATGGACAGTACTCAGTCAGAAATGGAACGTCAATGGATCGGCAGGGAAGTAGCTTGAAGGTGCGAGATTGATATGCCTGCTCACATGCAGTATTAGGAAAACGAGAACTTAAAGAAGGCTGAGGCCTTCTGGAGGGCGCAGAAGAAGAAGGGGCTTTCCCCTTTGCGCTGCCCTCTATGGGTTCCTTGCCCTTGGAAGATTTTCTAGAGATTGGATTGATTGAATTGATCACGGAAAGAATTCAAACCAAAATAATCACGATACAAGATTAAGGGTAGATCAAAAGATAAGACCCAATCAGTGAATAAGAGATAAAACATTTGATCAAAAGGGTCACGGCCAGATCAAGGGGTCACGGCACGAAACAAGAAATCACGGCACAAAACATGGTTAGCCTCACAACATAATCTATGAACTGATTTGAAAGGAAAACTGAGACAAACACTTACTTAGGTGCCATTTGTGAAGTTCTTGGAGGTTGGAAAAACAAGCTTGCGTAGGAGAAAACCCGGCGCAAGAGAGAGATCGTAAGGCCCTTCAGCGAGAAAACGTCGCAGGAAGCAGGAAGAAAACAAAGCCCGGAAGAGCTCCTTAGGACTGCACGCGCGGAGACTCTCTCGAGGAAGAAGAAAGCACTGGGAGAGCTTTCGCACGACACAAAGATTGCACAGGTGGGAGGTTTTTCGGCGCTAGGGTTCGGGAAAGAGAGGTTGTAGAGGATTTAATTGGTTGGTGGATCGGTCCACCAACCAGATTTTAATGCGCCTGAACGGATCACCGTTCGATCTGATAGTGCCCAGACCGATCAGGCTATGGCCTGATCGGACTGACCTGGGCCTGATCGGACTGACCTGGGCCTGATCGGTCGGGTGACCGATCAGGTGCACTCCTGATCGGTCGTCTGATCGATCAGGACACGAACAGTAGGGTTCGGAGAGAAACCTGTGAGCCCCTGATCGGTCTGCGGACCGATCACCAGAGGGTGCCAGATCGGTCCGGGGACCGACCCAGGCTGGCTTAGTAAAGTTGATCAGAATTTCGTGAAGTCACTGAAGCCCCTCTGATCGATCTGTGGACCGATCGTTGCAGAGTGGAGCCAGATCGGTCCGGGGACCGATCAGCCTTATGCCTGATCGGTCCGGTGACCGATCAGGGTTCCTGATACTCCCAGATACGATCTGAAACATTCAGTTTCAGATTTTTAGACTTTTTCCAATCGAGATCTGATGAAGTTTATCGAACTTGGACATGATCTCATGACTAAAATTGATCCCTAAACAAGGATCAAGGGTCTTATAGGTTCAACAATCACTTTGATCCATCCAAATGGAGTCAAACTCAATCAACAATCATTCAAGCAATTTCAACTAAGTTTGTATCAAATTCAGGTTTCCAATCAAGTTGCCTTGATTGGAATGTCCAAGTATGATCATGGAGCCAAATACACATGTGTTATGCATTGGTTTTCCCCACACTTGGTCACCGAAGTGATTATTATCTCGTCAACTTAATTTCTCAAGGGATGCATTGACATTTTGAGAAATTTAGTTGATCCTAACATCTCACCCCATATCTAGCAAACAAAAACGTTTTGTTAAACCTTATAGTTTGTGTGAGATGTCCCCAAAGTTACCCAATTATTTCCCAACAATTTTGAAATAATCATGAAGGGTTTGAATGCATTTTGAAATTCATGAAGCACAACACATTCCCAACTCCCGTCTTAGGAAACTAAATTCATTTTTGGGTAGTGGTTTAGTGAAAATGTCAGCTAGGTTTGTTTGGACTCTACATGTGAGAGTACAATATCTCCCCTAGCAACACGATCCCTAATGAAGTGGTGACGTACTTTAATATGTTTGGTCCTAGAATGGTGAACTGGATTCTTGGTTAGATTAATTGTGCTAATGTTGTCACACAACACTTGCACACTTTTGTAACTCAATCTATAGTCCTCCAAAGTGTGAATCATCCACAACAATTGTGAAACGCTCTCTCCCATGGTGATATATTTTGCCTCGGTCGTGGAAAGAGCAACGCAATGTTGCTTCCGACTTGACCAACTTACTAAGGACGAACCTAAGAATTGGCAACCCCCACTTGTGCTCTTCCGGTCCAACTTACATGCAGCGTAGTCAGAATCCGTATAGCCAATTAAATCAAATGATTCGGTACGGGGGTACCATAGACCGACTCCAATTGTGCCTTTGAGATACCTCAAAATTCACTTAACAGCGATTAAGTGAGATTCCTTGGCACATACTTGATACCTAGCGCACATACCCACAGCAAATAGAATATCCGGTCGACTAGCTGTGAGGTTGTAACGCCCCGAAATTTCCCATATGAAATATTAGGAAATATTATGGAATTCATGAAATAGTATCATGAAATATTATGAAATATTATGAATTCATAAATATGAAATATTATGGAATTCATGAAATAGTATCATGAAATATTATGAAATATCATGAATTCATAAATATGAAATATTATGGAATTCATGAAATAGTATCATGAAATATTATGAAATATCATGAATTCATAAATATGAAATATTATGGAATTCATGAAATATTATCATGAAATATTATGAAATATATGAATTCATGGAATATAATTAATATTATGAAATTTCATGATGGACTTGGCTTAATGGGCTTGGATTGGTGCAAAATGTGATAAAAAGAAAATATAGAAGGGAGGAAGCAGGGATTGAACCTTGAACCTCCTAGTTGCACTAGCAATGTCTTAACCATTGCACCAAGCCATGTTTCTTGTTAGAGAAGGAGAAACATGCTTGTTAAAAGCTAGGGAAGTGAAGAGACATGTCTCTTCAAGAGAAAAGTATAAATAAGAGAAGGAAGTGGTTAGAATAACTACCTCTTCATCTTCCTCTTCACTTCTCCACCGAAAGTCTCTTCTTCTCCCTCTCCATTTTCGAAAAGTAAACCCTAGGGTTTTAACCCTAGGGAATTTGAAAGGAAGAAGAACCCTTTAAGGTTCTTGCCTTCTACTAGGGCCAAGATTTCTAAGAGAAGGCAAACAAGGGAAACACTCACCTTCCTTCAACCAAGGGCACCTTAAGATCTTAGAGAAGTAGAAATCAAGCGAAAGGATGTAAGTATCCCCTCGCCTGCAGTGTAATAGTTCTTGAATGTGGTATCCTTTAACATGTTGTAAACAAAAACCTAGGGTTTTTGTTCTTGTATGTTTCGACCACCCCCCTTAGGGGAAGACCTTGTTTTCTTTTGTTACATGATTAGACCCTTGATACTTAGGGAATATGTGTATATTGATTTCCTTCATGATAGTTGAACAAAAGGGAAGAAGAACTAGGGTTTTGGTTCTTGTAAGATTCGGCCACCCCCTTAGGGGAAGGCCTTGTTCTCTTTTGTTACATAATTAGACCCTTGGAACTTAGGATATATGTATATGTGTGGTTTATGCAAATGTTGTGAACAAAACCTAGGGTTACACCCTTGTGTAGGTTTCGGTCAACACCCAAGAAGGGACCTTGGTTACCCCTTGATGCATGTGAAGCCCCCTTGGAAATTAGAGTATACCTATATGTTGTGTCCCTACATTTTTGTGATAGCAAAACCTAGGGTTTTGAACTTGGATGGGTTTCGGCCAAGGCTTAGAAAAAGGGGTTAGTGAGGGTTGAATTATCCTACAATATATCCATGTTTAAGATAAGTATACAAGGTGTTTGAATAAATGTATGTGTGAATGATTAATGCAAAAGTCCTAATATTTCCCTACTCTTGATGTTTCGGCCAACCCACTAGGACTAGGGTTTGTAAAGGTCAAACTACCCTATGATATATGTTTATGGTTGGGGATGATCATATGTATATGTATGTGGTGTTAAATGGAATGGTTGATAAGGAAACCTTATTTGTTAGCATGCTTTGATATGTTTATGTATGAGGTGTTTAAATAAGATGTCTGATTGAAATCTTAATTGATAGCATGCTACCACTTTCTACGATATGAGTATGACCTATGTGACCAAAGCTTGTCGGGTCTAAGGTAGGGTAAGTGGTTGAAATATGATGCATGATGAAATATGATGAACATATATGAAATGTGATGTATGTAAGAACATGTATGACATATGATGCATGTATGAACATGTATGAAATATGATGAATATATGAACATGTATGACATATGATGCATGTATGAAATATGATGAATATATGAACATGTATGAAATATGATGTATGTATGAGCATGCCTTATAGCCCATGGGGTACATTTATGAAATTGCATTTGATATGTTAAAATGCTTAAATGGATACTCAAATAAGTATGGGATCAAGAGCACCCCTTATGTTGTGTGGTGTGTCCCTACGGGATCATGAGCACCCTTGAAGAGTGGTGTGTCCCATAAGAGTGAATATGGAGTATTCCTTAGCATATATGTAACAGCATGATAAGTATTTTACTTTTAAGTTGTGTACCCGACTCGGAAGGGGGTCGTTAAATAAATCCGGGGTGCATGTTAACGTGGCTCCGGTAGGACGGAAGGGTCCTGCTCTAATGACTTGGTGGCTCGCTACCCCAATTCATTAGGGAATGCGCAATAGTTTCCGCGCGATAGTTGGTACACAACCGGGCCCGATATGATATGGATGTATTTTTAAGTAATACCATTATGGAAATGTTTTGAAAACATTCATTGAAAATATTTGTAATATGTGAAGAGTATGCTTGAGGTACTTGATACTGCATGTTAGAAACTTGGATGTTTAATATGCTTTGATGAACTCATTATGTGTATATGTTATGTTCTTTCGTACGGATTTTGCGAGTAGGACAGGATCCTTACTAAGCATTTATGCTTACTAGTTTATGTGTTGTCTTATGCTGCAGATAAGGGTAAGGAACCCTTAAACTAAAGGAAGAGGCAGGAGGCTGAAGATGTGTGGGGTGGTGGCTCGGGAAGAAAGATTTCTATATCTACATATTTATGCTTATGTTATACTCCTTGACAATGAATGATAGTGATTAGGATTGATATTGCATGATAATAGTTACACTTGGAATTTTCATATACTTGATTTATTGGATTATATTATGGTGTGAAATAATATGTGAACCTATCATGTTATATAATGTCACTTAACAATTTTTGCAAGCATGCTTAGTACCTAGTTCTCTTAAGCCCTTGCATTGTTGTTTTAATGTCATGCTAGGAGATAGAAATAGAAAAAAATATTACTATATGATTGAATGTACGTAACCCCGCCTTGAGGGTAGATATAAGGGCGGGCGTTACAGAGGTATAGCAAACTACCTATCATGCTTCGATATTGAGTCAAATCAACGGGTTTACCACTCTCATCATTGTCTAATCTTGTGTTTATGGCCATGGGAGTTGTTACCTCTTTTGAATCACTCATATTGAATTTTCGAAGCATTTCTTGGTATACTTTGATTGGTGCACATGGATACCATCGCGAGTTTGCTTGATTTCAAGTCCCAGGAAGAAAGTCAACTCTCCCACTAGACTCATTTCAAATTCACTCTCCATGTGTCCAATGAACTCATTTAAATAGCCCTTACTGTTTGAGCTACAAATTATGTCATCGACATATACTTGGGCTACAAAAATATCGTCACCATCTCTCCGTAGAAATAGTGGCCCTTCTCAATTAGGAATGTTGACAACCGCTCATACCAAGCCCGGGGTGCTTGTTTAAGGCCATAAAGTGTCTTTTTGATCTTGAACACGTGGTTTGGAAATTCGGAACTCTCAAACCCCGGTGGTTGTTCGACATAGACCTCTTCCCTAATTAGATCATTTAGAAAGGCCGATTTGATGTCCATTTGATATAATTTGAAACCACGATGTGCTGCAAATGCTAGCATCAATCGGATGGACTCTAATCGTGCCACGGGAGCATAAGTCTCATCATAATCAAGGCCTTCAACTTGACTATAGCCCTTGGCTACTAAGCGTACCTTGTTTCTAATGATTTCTCCCTTATGGTTCAATTTGTTCTTGAATACCCATTTGGTTCCAATGATGGTGGTATTCTTAGGTCTAGAGACTAAGTCCCAAACTTGACTCCTCTCGAATTGACCTAATTCATCTTGCATTGCAATGATCCAATCGGGATCATTTAATGCTTCATTAATTTTCCTAGGTTCAATTTCGGAAATCAGGGCAACTTCATTAGCCTCATTCCAGAAGAATGATCTAGTCCTAACCCCATGATGGATGTCTCCAACAATTTGGACTTGGGGATGACTAGAAGCTAATCTAGTTTGCCTTGGTGTTGGTGGTGCTTCGTGAATGGGCTCACTAGACATAAGTTCAGCCTCTGGATCTGGATGATCTATGGGTTGTCTAGGTTCACCGTCATCGGATTCATCACCATCAACAATATTTGGATTTTCATTCAAACTTAGTCTCCTAAGTTCGAATTGGACTTCATCTTCTGGTTGACCATTGCCTTTTGGAATTTCTTCAAAGACAACATCAGAAGACTCTTCAAATAATCTAGACTTCTTGTTGTAGACTCGATAGGCTTTACTAACGAGGGAATACCCGACTTGGTGTTTAGGATGAACACCTTACAACCAAACACTGGAAGGTGTTTAACCGTAGGTGGTTTCCCAAACCAAAGCTCATGGGGAGTCTTTCCTAAAAACCTATGAATGAGGACTCGGTTTTGCACATAGCAAGCTGTATTTACAGCTTCAGCCCATAAGTAACTCGGGAGTGAGTACTCATTAAGCATGCTTCGTGCTGCCTCTTGAAGTACACGGTTCTTCCTATCTACAACACCATTTTATTGTGGTGTTCTAGGAGTAGAGAACTCATGTCTATACCCTCTATCTTGACAAAATTCTAAAAATCTCTGATTTTGAAATTCACCTCCATGATCACTTCTAATTGTCTTAATGGTTGATGATTTTTCATTTTCTACCCTCCTACAAAAGGAAATGAAAACATCTAAGGTTTGGTCCTTATATTTTAAAAAGTAAGTCCATGTATACCTAGTGAAATCATCAATGATCACAAAGCAATATCTACTTCCATTCAATGATATGATAGTACTACAATCAAATAGATCCATGTGAAGTAAATCTAATGCAGTGGAAGTACTTACAGTGCTTTTACCTTTATGTGCAGATTTTGTTTGCTTACCCATTTGACATGCATCACAAAGTTTGTCCTTTTCATACTTGATGCTTGGTAAGCCACGAACTAACCCTGTGTTGGCCAACTTCCAGATGTTCTTCATGTTCACATGTGCTAGCCTCCGGTGCCAAAGGGTGGACTCATCTTCTTTTGACATGAAACACTTAGCAGAAACATTAGTAGCACTTTTAAATGAAACTTGATAAATATTGTCTACTCTTGTTCCTACTAGTACCGTGTCCAAGGTGTCATGTTATCTAATTAGACATTGACTTGGTTGAAAATCAATTGTGTAACCCGTGTCACACAATTGACTCACACTTAGGAGATTAAATTTCATCCCCTTGACTAGAAGGACATTTGATATTCTAAGACATTCGGATATTTGAATGTCTCCTATTCCTATGACCTTAAGACTACCATTGTTATCAAATGAAACATTACCTCTACTTTTCTTGTGAAGTGTGGTAAACAATGATCTATCCCCGGTCATGTGTTTAGAGCATCCACTATCAATGAACCAAGTTGATAGATGCTCCCCCTCAATCATAACTTACACAATTCGAAAAATAGAAGTTTTAGGTACCCAAACCTTGGGACCTAAAGCATCAACTAAACAAGACTTAGGCACCCATGCCTTGACAACTTTCTTTTGAACCTTGAGTGCCCTAGATTGTCTCATATCAGTCCTAGACATGAGAGACACAAATGAGGGTTCTTTAGGACGGTAACCAATACCGGCCCTATTGTAGACCGCCCTTTGGGCATTTAAGATAATGTTTAGGGTCTTAGAGCTAGTTGAGAACTTCTCAAGAATATTCTTGAGTTTCTCAACTTCACTCTTCAATGATTGGTTTTCTTCTACTAGTAACTCATCATGCAAGTCATTCATTTCCTCAACCTTAGAGGATTTCAACTTTTCAACTTTAAGTTTCAATGATTTAATTTCATCTTCTAACAATTCAACATGCAAATCATCAATGTTATCATCTCTAGACAATCTCAATTGATCAATTTCTAATTGCAAAGCTTTAACCTTATTTTTTGACTTCTTAAGCATACTAGTTAAACATGCAATTGCTCTATAGCATTTTTCAAGCTCGGGAGAAGTTACCTCTTCATCATCCGAAGATGATGAAGCCGCGTTTGATGAGTTGGAAGATTCATCACTGCTCTCTTGATCTCCCAATGCCATGAGTGCCACATGCCTTGTGCTCTTCTCCTCCTTCTCTTCATCGGATGAGCTTGAGGATGACTCATCCCAAGTGGCCTTCAAGGCCTTCTTCTTCTTCTTGAATTTTTCTTCTTTCTTTTTGGATTTCTCCTCCTTCTTCTTTAGTTTCGGGCACTCATTCTTGAAATGCCCTTTCCTACCACACTCAAAGCAAGAGGCATTGGTCTTATCAAGTTTAGCTTCACTAGAGTTACCTTTACTCTTGAAGCGTCGACCCCTTCTCATCATCCTTCTCACAAAATTTGCCATCTCGGAGGATGAGGAGCCGCTGCCATCTTCTTCGGAATCGGACTCGGATTCGGAAGAGGATGAAGATGAAGAGACCTCCTTCTCCTTCTTCTTCTCCTTCTTCTTCTTGTTTGACCGGTCCCCTGCAACTAAAGCAATCCCCTACTCCTTGGGGCCTTTGTTAGCCATTTTATGCAATTCCATCTCACAAAATAAGTCATCTAACTTTACAATAGATAGATCATTGAAAACTTTGTAGGCATCCACCATGGATGACCACAAAGCATTCCTTGGAAAGGCTTTCAAGACATACCTCACAAGGTCGCGATTCTCGACCTTTTCATCAATCGAATGAAGCCCATTGAGGACTTCCTTGAACCGACTATGAAGCTCACTTACCGATTCATTCTCCTTCATGGAAAGATTTTGGAGTTGATTGAGGAACAAATCCCTCTTTGCGATTCTTGAGTCTCGGGTGCCCTCGTGAAGCTCAATGAGTTTGTTCCACAAGTCCTTTGCACTTGTGAAAGGACCAACCTTGATGAGTTGGTCTTTGTTCATGCCACATTGTAGAGTGACAACCGCCTTCGCGTCGGCTTCACTCTTCTGAGTTTGTTCGGCTGTCCACCGCCATGATTCGAGTTCTTTGCCTTCATCATCCTTAGGAGGGGTGAATCCCTCCTTCACCGCGAACCAAGTATTGATGTCCATCTTCAAATAATATTTCATCTTCGATCTCCAATATTGGAAGTCGGCACCATCGAAGAATGGAGGTCGGGTGGTGGAAAAACCTTCCCTCAATGCCATGGATGTAGCTCTCGGTTGTTAATCCGCAAAAGCAGAGCCCCAAGCTCTGATACCACTTGTTGGAACCCGGATTGCTAGAGAGGGGGGGGGGGTGAATATAACCAAACACTTGCTGCCTTTGGCACTTATGAAATTTCTGCACTCAACCTTATCAGTAGCACAGCGGAAGAAACGAATGGAAAGAAAGCAGTGCAGAAACCAAAAATAGAGAACGAATGCAAACGGATACAACTAGCAAGAACGCTAACACGGAGGGTTTACAAGGTTCGGGGATAACTTGCCCCTACTCCTTGGCGTGCCCTTAAGGTGGACGATCCCTTGATCGTCGGCAGATCAAGCCCCAGTGTTCACCAGATATAAAGCAACCTCCTTCTCGGTGGAGAAACCTCTCCACAGCGTTTCAAACAAGGATATAGATTTAAGCTTAATGAAACATAAAGAAAACTCTTACTCAGCACTTAGCAAGGACAAGAACACAGCAACCTTATCCCGAGCTCCACCCAGCGACGATCTCACGCAAGGACTCCCTCCTTCGTGTCTTCTCACTGTTGGACTCCAAGCTCCTTGTTCCTTCCTCCAAGCACTCACGTAAGAGTTGGTTGCTTCTAAGATCTCAATGACTTGCTCAAAGAATCAACAGCACACGCACACAGCAAGTCAAGTGTGGAGAACAAAATCGCAGCAAGAACTTCAGCAAGCTCGAACTCTCGAACACTTGAACACTTGCTTCAACCGAAGTCTTCTTCTCTCTTTTGTTTCTCCACCAAGCATCAGATGACACCATCCCTGCAGCTCCTAGCTGCTCATCTGCCAACGCCAACTACCACTGAGCTATCCCTGGACTCCCTGAGCTTCCCTCAACCAATCTCCAGTCTCAGCTCCAGTCTGCAGCTCGACCGTTGCAACCTGAAATGGAAAAACGGACAAACCTGCTCCAAGGAAAGTTCTCCATTGACTCTCCTTGAGTGTTTGAATCCTCCCCTTTCACTTGCAGCTTAATCAGACTGTTAGAGCAGCATATCAACCAGTAAATCAAGAATCAGAAGCTTAGCGCAGAGAATCGGGTGTGGTCAGATGCGATCAGAGCGTCTGACTGACAATTTGAATTAAAGTGATCGGTCACCAGACCGATCCAAAGATTGTGGGTCGGTCACCAGACCGATCCACTATTTTGCTGGGATTCCCAGCCTCACGGCAACACAAGCCTGATCGGTCACCGGACCGATCAGAGTGAAGTCTGATCGGTCACCAGACCGATCAGAATGATTCCTGATCGGTCACCCAGACCGTTCAGAAGCTGATCTAAAGGGGAACTCAACTCACTATTCACTCCCTGATCGGTCACCAGACCGATCAGGAGTAGGGCAGTGAGGAAGTTGCTTGCTCCCTGATCGGTCACCAGACCGATCAGGAGCCAAGCAACAGGGCAACAGCTGCTGCCTGATCGGTCACCAGACCAATCAGTCATTGCTGGGTCGGTCACCCGACCGATCCACGAAGGAGCAGCGTGCCAATATCCCTGATCGGTCACCAGACCGATCCAGGGGCTCCAACCCAGCCCTCCAAGCTAGGGTTTCATCCACCTTAGCCCTCCAAGCTAAGGATTTCTCACCTAATCCTCCAAGTTGGGAATTTGCACCTAACCCTCGAAGTTAGAACTTTTCACCTAGCCCTCCAAGCTAGGACTTTTCACCCAACTTTTCTGGATTAGGACTTTCCAAACCTATCCCTCCAAGTTAGGACCTGACCCTCCAAGCCAGGACTTTTTCACTTAATTCTCCAAGATGGGAATTTGCACCTAACCCTCCAAGTTAGGATTTTTCACCTAGCCCTGCAAGCTAGGACTTTTCACCCACCTCTTCCGAATTAGGACTTTTCACACACCTAGCCCTCCAAACTAGGATTTTCAACACCTAACCCTCCAGGATAGGATTTCCCAACACCTAGCCCTCCAAGCTAGGATTTTCCATACCATGCCTGATCCCCGACCAAGACTTAATCATAATCATCATAATCAACATAATCAACCTGAACTAAAATCGGTGTCAACATCAAAACAACAATCAGGGCCAGACTGTATCAACATGTCATACATCAAAAAAATGACAAAAAGAAACTTGCGCCAACAATGAAAATTCCCTAAAAATTTCTTCTCCTTTTGAAAGTACTTAGGATAAATTTTTGAAAACATATAATTTTTGTTAAAACATTTCGAAACACTTCCCCTTTTTTGTTTGAAAAAGACTAAGTATTAGTTTGTAGAGTATTATTAAAAATAACTAAGTACTTAAATACTTGGAAGAGTATTGTGCATTTGGAAATATATTTTACACTTGAAAAATCTTTTGTATTTGGAAAATCTTTTGCACTTTTAGAAAAATATTTTGCACTTAGTACTTTGAAAAATATTATGCACTTAACAAAATTTGTATTTTGAAAAAATATCGTGCACAACCAATTATCAAAAGTCAAAAGAATTTTCAAAATAAGTTCTTTACTTGGATTCTTTTCCAGTCTGACACAATCCTAGGAAAACTTGTTAACTACAAGAAATTTTCCTAAGTGTCCTGGAAATTTCCCAAACTTAAGTAAAAGATATTTCAAATCGATTCCAAAAGTCAACAAGATTTTTGAAATAAGTTTTTGGAAAATGATAATATTTTCAAAAGTAACTAGTTTTGAAGAGAAGTTTTGAAAAGATAATATTATGTTTTCAAGATGATTTGAAAATATAGTGTATGAAAACATAATACTTTTTGAAATATTTAATAGTTCTTTTAATTTGACCTCCCCCTAAACTTGACCCAGTCCTAGGAAGCTTGTTGACTACAAGTGATCTTCCTCTAAGCCTTAGGGTTTGATTCAAACCACAAGAATTATCTAATGATTTTGAAAAGCAATCGTCAGAAAATAGAATTAATTTTGAAAGACTTAGACTCCCCCTAAATCTGACACATCTTAGGAGTTCTTGTAGATCATGAACAAGACTTCTATGTGTCTTTAGGGTTTATCAAAATCAACAAAGTAATTTAAAACAATTTTTGAACAACATTTTGAAATGATATAATAAGTCAAAAAAAACTTTTGACATGCATACGCACTTTGAAATAGTATGATAATTTTCAAAGTAATGATTTTCGAAAAAGATATTTTGAAGTGTATCATAAGTTTTGAGACATTTTTCGAAAACATATTTTGAAATAATAATAATTTTTAAAGCACCATGTATTTAAAAGATCTGAATTTTCGAAAAGAATACTTTTGAAAACAACATAATTAAAAAAAACGCTCCCCCTGAACCCGACACCGTCTGACTCTATCTGTCATGCCCCGAGACCAATGGAGCCGCTAGTCCAATATAAAATCGGACAGCATCTCCCCTATTCGACGAAAAATTTACACATACATACAACACACGCAGATAATAAATTGGCCTCAGGCCTCAAAACAAGAAATAAAGTAGGAAAATAAATGCAAACTCAACCCATAAACCAACCTTACTCACCTGAGCTGCCCCCTGGGCAGGCGCGCAGCAAAACAATACTAAATAAGTCCAGTTGAGGACTCAAACATACAATATCGAGACAAATGAAATGCGAGACAAGTTCCACGATATAAAACGAATACAGACCAAATACTAAGATGTAAAAGAAACAGAACAACGCGAAAGCACCCATCACTGGAGTCGCAGGGACCTGGACTGACAACTGGGGCTCCCTTGGCCACCAATCAACCTGAAAATAGAAATATGCTGAATGGTGGTGGGTCCAAATAAACTCAGCGGATACCAAAAATAGATATGCACAACAAGCTATAAATGATAGTAGGAATCACACTGATACAGTCTCGAGTATAGGGGTTATAGCATAACTGAAGACTAAGGGTGAATACATACCAGAGTCGTCTATCCTACGGGGAGGTGTAATCAATCCCCTATATAACCTCAAGAATGATACACAATCCAAATGTGTATGTCACCTGTAAGGACATGTCAAACATATACAACACTCAAACATAACAAGCACCAACCAAGGTACAATGCATCCCATACACATAGTACAACGATCTGTTCTGTACGCACCTCAGCCACCACCAGACCAGCGGTCGGGTGAACAGAAAATAGATAAGCCAACCACTCATGGTTGCATAAAGAAGCCAAACACTTATGGCGATGCAAGTATGCCGCCCAGCACTCGTGGCAATGCAAATATGATGCAGGCATGACTGGTGACGGGCTCAGACCCCAGGGGAGCCGATGGTCTCCATCATGATAATAGCATCGTGCTAATAGCTCAATCAAACCAGAAACCTGACTACGCAATGGGCTCAGACCCTAGGGGAGCCGATAATTGCCAGTATGCAATCATACAGAGCCTACAACTCAGTATGTAACCTAGAGGGTAAAGTATGCTAACGACACCCTCCTCACTAACAGATCCTCAACCATGCGCCGGTAGAAAGGTATAGGTCTAACACATGTATCCAGATCTAACCATTCTACCCTAGGTATCCATGCAAGGTATATCTAGGAATCAATCCAACTACAGATACAAAGTGACTTATTACTGTATTTGTGCACATAAGCACGCAAGACAGATAACGAGACTATATGAACTAAATAGGAATCATCTAAGAAGAGTAAGCAACAGCTATCGATCATGATCTTCAAACGTAGGTATAGCGTATAAACCTACTGCTATCTATAACAAACTATGCATAAAAGTAAGATAGTATCTAAAAAGATAAGTCAGGGGTACCCGCCTCCAAATAGTAGAAGTCTGTATCGACTTAGAAAGAACCACCCGCCAATAATCCAAATCAAGGCCTTGTGTCAAGGACACATTTAATTAGCTATTACAAATAATAATCAGCTAATTAATCCCTAAACTGTGTTATGGTTAACCTAATCATCCCCTTTTCTTTTTAATTATGTCTAATTAAATGATTAACATACGTTGGGTTGGTCTTAGGTTTTCGAATTAGGCTTTACTTAACTTTAACCTAGGTAGTCAACTCAGTTGCAATCTACCACCTAACCCAACTCACAATTCATCACATTTATCTAGCATAGAATAGGAAATCACAAGTAGTGGTTTAAATTTAGAATTAGCCATTCCTTACCTAAACATAGTGCTAGGTGACTCCCCTACTCCAAATTCCCACTGTTCTGAGCAGAGTCCAACTCCACACACCCCATAGAACAACCAAGGGTAACTGAAAGACAAGGAATTGAAATTGTTATCCATAACTTCTATATAGCTACCCAAAATCACCCAGAATTATCAAGACGAATCGAAACCCTTTTAGAACAGAACTAGAACCACCCCAAGATCAAGTACTGATCTCCAACAGACAACCAACTAGCTAAATCACCATCCAAAATGATCTCTATAGCAAGTAGAGAAGATAACAACAGTGTTCTATTCAAATTCTCACCCAATTCCACCTTCAATTCGTGGAACCAAAATTAAATTCAAGAAAACACCTCTCGGTTGTAATCCAAGCAAGCACAGCTTCAAAATTAATGCTAAGTAACCCAATCCCTTACCTGAGATGCGCTGATTCATGGATTGCCAGAAACTTCCTGCTAGATCTAGCAAGAACAGGATCTGTAGCCCCGCCTAGCCCTAGATCCAAGCTCTTACTCCCGCAAATCCCAACTCATCGACAACCTCAAGGACTGCTACGATCAAAGACGTTGCACAATCATACCATGGGAAACAGAGACAAAATCCAAAGAGCTGTGAGCTTACTAGGATGAAGAATAACCTAGTTATTCCCCGATCGCCCACCCCACTCCGCCTCGACGCCTTGCAGATAACGAGCACTATGAGGAGAAACTCCAATCACAACCATCGACCTTCTGCAGCCCCGATCAATCAACAAGTAGGCAACCCTAATAGCAGACGTCGCGTGAAGGGGAGCGATCGAGCGAGTGAAGGGTGATGGTGGAAGCGTTGGGAAGGAGGATGAAGCGGCCGACGCGATCAGGGAGGATGAGTTGAACCCCTCCTTATGCCCTGGCCTTTTGCAAAAGCCCCTTGCATTTTTATCTCCTTACCTTCTCAGCCCTATGATTTGGGATTTTAGCGATTAAACCCTCCATATTAGGTTTCTTTGTATCTAAGCCCTCAACATGTTTAGCTTAAACCATTCTAATACCCCAAGCTTCGTCTAGGAGCCTGGAAATACTAGGAACTTTCTCGAAAAATTTTCGGTGTGAATAAAAGTGTCGGATTTAACACTATCTAAGTGTCTTAAGGAACTTTAGTGTTGACCTAAAAGGTTTGTGTCTAAGAGTGTAGGTCAAACAATTTTTCGAAAAGATATAATTTTGAAAAAGTATTATATATTTAAGCAATCAGGCAAACATGAAATCTATAAAAACATTATTATGTTGAAACATTATTTTGAAAATAGATTTTTACGAAAATAACCTAAAGATTTTGAAAATATTTTGGAAAATATTTGTCAATTAATTAGTCCTTAACATCTCACCCATTCTAAATGTCTCAATACAAGCAAGCATGGTTGCCTTAAGGGTGTATTGTGAGATGCTTGATTAATTTTTCTAAATTTATTTATAGACTGGTTGACCTTGAGTTAGATTCGAGTTTAATCAACTTGTAAATTAAAAGTAGATTTCAATAATTGACTTCCAGGTCTTGGCGAGGCACAGAGGCCTTCTTTGGCCGTAGCCTTATTGGATCATCAACCCTTTCCTTAAACAAAGCCTTTTAAAGAAATAATACCTTTATTTTACTCTTTAAAAAATGCTGGTCTAACTAGTCTAGGATGTAGCGAGGTAGCTTCGGCTAGTTCCACTTAGCTAGGCCAAGCTTCCCTAACGTACTACCATCTCGCCCCACCCTGGTACTAGGTTAGTCATGTATCAACTAGTCTTTTTCCTATCTAACCATTCTAAATCATGCAGAAGATTAAACATGAATGACATGGCAGATATATATAACAAAAAAAATTAGCAGATGCATGTACATGACATTTATGCATGAGTCAAACAAGTCAAGATATTTTAATTAAGTTTCTAATAATGTATCAAATTCTCGATTTGATACATATCGTGTGAACCCGTGAATATGCCAACCCACTTTGACATATTTGTTGTTATTTAGTTGGAGGTTTCGGTTAGGTAGGATTTTATTTAGTTGCATATTTGAAGGTAATTAATTTGAATTTTAGTTCGTGGATTATATTGAATTAAGGATTGAATAAAAATTTAATTTGTAGAATTAATTAGGTGTAATTATTAAGAATTAATTAATTAAAGTTGAAATCATTAAATGTTGAAGTTATTAATTAAAGTTGAGGTTATTTAAGAATTAATTAAGGTTTTAAACATTAATTTAAGTTATTAATATTTAATTTGAATTTAAGTTGTTAAGATTATTTGAGTTATTAAGATTTGAATTTAAGTTTTAATTGAATTAAATTGTTAAGGATAAATTAGAGGTTAAAATTAATTAATGATTAATTATAGTTAAAATAATTAAGGATTAATTAGAGTTAAAATAATTAAGGATTAATCATTAATGATTAATTAAAGTTAAAATAATTAAGTATTAATTAAAGTTAAAATAATTAAGTATTAATTAAAATTAAAATAATTAAGGATTAATTTAAAAAAAATTAAGGATTAATTTAAAAAATTAAGGATTAATTAAAGTTAAAATAATTAAGTATTAAATAAAGTTAAAATAATTAATTAAGGTAAAAATTAATTAAAATTCAATTAATGTTGTTAAGATTTAATTTCAATTAGATTTCAAAATTTCTGGATTAAATATAGTTGTGGTCTAACTGCATCATTTTCATTAATTCAAAAATCTCTGAATTATCTACTATTTCTTTTTCATTTAATTTTTCAAGTTTATCTATTACTTCTACTTTGTTTAATTTTTGTATACTTTATTAAGTATAGCCTTGATTCTAAGAAATTCTTCTTCCTTCTCATCCTCATCATCAAAGTTATATACTTCTGCATCTTCATAGTAGGTAGAATAGTTTTCAGGGTTATTAATTAATGTTTTATAATTAAATTCAAGATTATCCAAAAAATTATTAATTAAATCATTATTATCTGGAGTTTTATACTCAATATCCTCAGAATTAATTTCAGAAATATTAGAGTTAATAATAATTTCATCATTATCCAAAGAGGTTTCTAAATTATTCTCAGCATTATCATTAATAACAATATTTTCTTGAGAATTATTAATATCATCAAAAAAATCATTATCATCATTAATATTTTCAAAATTATCACTAATATCATTCTCATCCTTAATATTAGAAATATCATGTATTAAAATATGATTATCCTTGACTTTACAAGATTTATTATTAAGTTCGAATATTTTAACATTGATATTAAATATTAAGGAGTTTATATTTGATATTTTAATATTTTCTAAGTTTGATAATTTGTCATGTACTACATTAAGTTGATTATACAAAAGATCTAATTTGTCAGAAAAACTATCTAAGCTATCAGACTTATCAAAAATATTTTCAGTGATATCAGCATGCTTGAAAAACTGCACAGAAATTTTGGAATTTTGAAAATTATTGCAAACATTAGTTTTTCGTACCTTGGTTGAACACTGGTTCTTGTAGTGTCCATGCCCTTGACATCTGAAGCATCTGATGTGGCTCTTGTCCCTCCAGACTCCTGGCGCTGGTACCTCCTTTGCCGCCGGTGGTGACGATCGAGTCTTACGAGTAGGACATTAGTTTTTATAATGTCCTCTCTCCCTGCACTTGAAACATGTAATATGGAACTTAAAATTTGACATAATTAAAAAAATATACCTGATTCACCCCTTGGCTCCCCCTCAACTCCTGGCGTCTTTGCTCTGTCGGCTGTTAGTCCGGTGAAGAGCGACCAGGCTCTGATAACACTTGTAAGACCGGTGTCGTCGATAGAGGGGGGTGAATATCGACTCGTTAAAACTTTTCCATAAACTTATCGTAAACTTCGAGGTTCGTTTGTTCGTTCTAGACAGAGAGTTAGTAGCAGCGGAAAATAGAAAGAACGAAAAACCAAACAACTCAGAGTGCACGCAGGTTTTACTTGGTTCCCAACCCCCAGGGTCAGTACGTCCAAGGCCTAAGCATGGGAAGCGCCCATCCACTAATGGTCTCCTTTCCGGACTTTCTGGAGGCGGAGAAACCTGTCTTACAGTGCAACTTTTACAACCAAAAGATAAGGAAAATTAAATGCATAAAGTAAACGCAAACCAAACAAAAATCGAAGACCCGGCCGATTGGAACTCCGAAGTACAGCGCACTTCCTCCTGGAGCCTCCTTGGTCGCAGAGCTTCGTCTCTAGCACTTATTCTTCATTCAGAATGCTTAGAATGTCATAGCAGTTGTTGTTCTGAGTTGAGGGGTCGAACCCCTTTATATAGTGTCTTCTTGGGCGCTTGTAAAGCTGTAGGGTGCCTCTATGCATTGGTCAAACTTCATCTTCGCGCTGAACTCGCAGCAGGGATAGAAGTATCCTTCCTAGGCACCTGGGAGCCCTCAGGCGCTATGTTAACAGGCGCCTGGGATGGGCTGCCCAGTCTGGGCGCCCTTTAGATCTGGGGCGCCTGTATTGATACAGGCGCCCTGGATGAGCTTCCAGGCAGCTTTTTCTCCTGCATTAACTTTTCTGTCTTTTCCTCCAACTCCCGGTACCTGCAATACAATCAAAAACAAGACAAACAAGCATATAATCTTAGCCTTAATGATTGGTTCTGACTTTGGATTTCACACGAAACCCTAGGTCGAACCGACGCCTAGTGTTCCCTTCCCGGGGAATGTGCCTTTCGCCTACTCCTCTCAGGAGAAGTTTGTCAACCGGCTCCTCTGGTTGGACTTTTGCCTAATCATACGAATCAGGACTTCGTGCCCAGCTTCACTCACCAGGACTTAGTGCCTAGCTCCACTCACCAGGACTTAGTGCCTAGTTTCACTCACCAGGACTTAGTGCCCAACCCTCGGTCAGGTTATAGGTGCCCAGCCCCTCAGCCAGGACTTAGTGCCCAATTTCTCGAACCAGGACTTCATGCCTAACCCTCGGTCAGGTCTTAGGTGCCCAACCCTCGGCCAGGACTTCATGCCTAACCCTCGATTAGGTCTTAGGTGCCCAACCCTCGGCCAGGACTTAGTGCCCAATTCCTCGAACCAGGACTTATTGCCTAGATTAACTAGGACTTTTCTTCACCTTAATAAATACTTCTTTTGCTAGTCATTTTAATCCTAACTAGACTTCTTTTCTGTCAAACATCAAGTCCTGTTGGCTTACTCCTTGGTCTAACTGACCAACCCTGGATTTCTACTAAACATTAGATCCTATTTAGCTAACCCTTGTTCTGACTGATCAAACCACCCTTAGTATATTAATCAGATTAAATCTAGGTTTGGTCACCTTGCCAATCATCAGGTCTTGTTTGGCTACCCCTTGGTTACCTTAACCAACCCTGGGTACTGGTTGACTCTGCCAAACATCAGATCATGTTTGACTAGGTCTTTGTCAACCTGATCAATCTGGGTTTTCCCTACCAAACATAAGGTCTTGTTTGGTTTAACCTTGATCATTTTGAGTAACCCATACTATATCTAATATATCACTAACTTAAGCATATTGTTGAACATTGAAACACTAGAGGAGGACATCCCTGATGCATCTTGCACCAACAGCATAGCCCCAGGTGCGTTGGCTATTCATGCATCCTACATAGGCCCAGGTGCGTTGGTTTTTCATGCATCCCCGTGGAGGCTTTTGGTTAAACAACCATAGGTGCTAGGCTGTCCTGTCTTCTAGCTACCCAATATAGTGATAGTCAGAACGTGTCAAGAGAGTGACACATGTCCTTGCTATCATATGCACTTGATGCATCTTAGCACAGTTGTTGTTGTTTGTGTTATTGTACTTGTTCGTACATACGGTATCTGATTATGGTATATATTTGACATGCACCTTCAGGAGATATGTTTACATAGAATTAGGCGACCTTACATTGCTCGTATGGTTTTTGGACTTTTATATCTTCGAGATAGCCTCACTCTGGTATGTATCATATGTTTTCGGTATACTAGTTTTTAGCATTTCCTGCTTTTGTATCCGATACTGTTGCCAATTTGACTCTTTCTGCTAGTATAGCTTATTATGCATATCAGATATTTGTATTCGTTGAGTTCTATGAACTCACACTGTCAACCCTATTTTCATTTCAGGATGATCTTCTGGAGTGTCTGGCGGTCTGTCCCAATTCGCGTATTTTCGAGACGATTCTCGGGGTTGTTCTTGTATTTTGATGGTGGTATATGTTAGTACCCTTTTTCTATTCATTTTATCTTTTCACTTCCGCTATTGTATTTGTGTTCTGTTGTGTCATTTTGCTTGACGGTATAGTTGTACTTTTGTGTGCCATGGAGGCATTTGTTTCATATTATTTTGTCATAAGTCATACCGGTACGCAGCTTTTGTTGTCGTCTTCATTTTCTTTTCATTCAGTGGCTTGTTCCAGCCCTATAGGATGCGGTACAGGCGGGATGAGAGAGTCGTAGAGGTTAGGTTTTTCAGATTGTCCGTCGGGTCGAGGGAGTAGCAGTCCGGTCAGTATCGGATGGGCAGCTCCTCAGGGCATGACAATTTATTTGGTATCAGACCAAGGTTTGCAAGATACCTTTTAGTCTTGTGGGTGTTTTTGAAATTTTTATGTCGGGGTCATTTTCTCGATGGACGTGATTGGGGCATGGCGACGACGAGACATCTCCAACCGATCAGAAAAAATGGTAAGACTTGTTAGTAGTTATGAGAATAACTGTAATGATGTTGGGTCATATCTATACAGGTATACCCCATCGTATCGAGCTGACCCCGCCCCATCCATGTGGTGGCCTGCGGCAGCTACCATGTAGGACGATGCGGGAGCCTATGGGAGCTACGACTGCCAGAGCAGAGGCGGAGTCTCCGGAGAGGCGACCTGAGGTTGAGGCCGGACGCCAGAGATAGACATCTCCAGGCCAGAGATCTCTATCACCGAGGGTCCCTCCGCCGTTTCTGAAAGCACTACCGGTTGCACCCCCGGTAGTGCCCACCGTAGCACCCTCGGTGGTACCCGCTACGGTACCACCAGCCGAGCAGTTAGTACCGTAGCCTCTCCAGTTGGTACTACAGACTCTACAACAGCTAATACAGATTCTGTAGCTGATGCTTTCTTCTGCTCACCTAGCACCTCAGCTAGCTCAGCTAGCACTTCTGGAGGGACAGACATCTGGACCGTCGGGGCAGTCAGCACAGTCAGTACCCCCGGCAGTGCATCCGATTGCTTCAGCAGTACCACCTACGGTACCAGCGGCCCCTGCAGGCCGAACCATGGACATATTACAGATCCCAACATTGGTTGCATCCATGAAGGACCGGTTCACCTTGTTTCACGGGGGGACCAACCCGTACATAGCTCGGATGTGGCTGGAGACCCTCGAGGACACGTTCCGATACATGTCCTGCTCGGATTGGGAGAAGACGGAGCTAGCGACCTACCATATGCGAGAGTAGGCCACGACATGGTGGACGGCCCAGCAGACCATCTTTGGCGAGCAGCCGATCACCTGGAACATGTTCAGAGAGGCATTCCGATAGAAGTACCTCCCAGCCGCGTATCAGATGATCCACTGTCGGGAGTTTCTACATCTCCAGCAGGGGGATCGGACGATGTTAGAGTATGATGCAAAGTTTAACCGCCTGGCGGAGTATTGCCCTTAGTTGGTCGCAGACGACGCCGAGCAGATGATGCATTTCACCCAGGGGTTGGCTCTGAACATTCAGCTTCAGTTGTCCTCATGTGACATCACTTCTTATCGAGGGGCGTTGGAGTGGGCCCTCATCATCGAGTCTACTCGACAGAGATTGTTCGGGAATAAGGAGAAGGACAAGCAGCCAGCCTCAGATGCAGCACAACCACAGTAGCTGCAGACCTCAGGACAGAAGCGAGACGATCAGAGTCAGATAGGGCAGGATAGTTTTGGGGTTCCTTCCCGGCCTCAGAAGTTAGGATGTTCCTCGACGGGATCTTCTCAAGATTTGCAGCAGGACGGGGCACAAGTCAATGATAGATTTTATTGTTTCCAGTGTGGATCGAGGGAGCACAAAAAGGCGGAGTGTCCCGTGGGCTAGAATGTATGTTGCTACTATCAGATGCCAGGGCATCGGAGCCGAGATTGTGCTTTGAAGGCACAACATGAGACTGCAAAGGTTGCCACTCAGGGTGATCGATCAGGACAGCAGATATCACAGTAGGGCGACCGGGAGACTCAGACCTTCTCGCAACAGCAGCGGGCAGCTCCCCCATCGGTGCGGGAATACTATATGTATTGATGTGAGCCAGGCAACATCCCAGCGGCACCACAGTTTCCTATGACAGGCACTTATCAGTGGTCATATTTAACACCTCAGTCTCAATAGCCTATGGTAGCTCCTATGGTCCAGCCTCAGCCTGTTCAAGGGATACCACCACCAGGTCTGGAGATGGGTCGAGGTTTAGTTGTCCCCAGAGAGGAGGCACCGCGGACCGATGGATCATTTTTTCAAGGTATGATGTGTGTTTATGCATTTTTAGCATATTGATGATAGATATGGGTGGTCCTCTTACATGCTTGACACGGAAATTTTGGAGTGGAATTCATCAGGTGACCACGTATAGATCGTGGCGTTTAGGGGCAATCATAATGGCTGGTGACAGTGTGATCTGGAGATTATGGGAATCCATTAGACTCAATAGACTGCTACCCTACTTGGGAAGCATATGGATGGTTTCGTTCAGCATTGGCATTGGGTATGGATCGATAGTAACTGCTATGCGTATTTAACAAAATTTGGGGACCAAATTTATGTTAGTGGGGGAGAATGTTAAAATATGAAAAAAAGGAGGGGCTAAATGGTAAAAAGGGTTGAATTAGGGGCTCAGGTTCTATTGAATGAAGGTAGAGGGCTTAAATGCAAAAGCAATCCCCACTAACACATGTATATGTTTTCTTTCTACCTCATCCCTAATGAGGTCATGATCATTCATGTTTCTTCCACGCGCGAGGGAGCAGACGAGGCTGCTTTCCTCTTGCAGTTTGAGCGAGATCATCGGGGGGACAATCGATCTCTACTTCCTTCCCCACGTGAGCAGATCGGCGGCCCACACCTCTTTCCCTCTCTGCTTCGTCTTCTCCACACAAGCTTGGCCGATTTGGCTCTCCGACCGACGCCACTCCCCGATCTCATCGCCCTCAAGCGTTCCTTTCTCTTGCCATCATCGATACCTAATTTTCCCTTCCGATTGAGATACGTCGCCGGCGGTTGGTTGAGGTAAGAATTAGGCTATTTAGTCTGGAGCTTAGATCTGTTGGATCGTGAAAAGCCGATAGAGGGGGGGGTGAATATCGGAAATCACTCTTTTTTGGAAAACTAAGAGTAAGTGCACAGCAGAAACAAAAATACGAGACACAGCACAAAGACACAGTGATTTTTACTTGGTTCGGAGCCTGTGTCGACTCCTACTCCAAGGCCCACGGTCGTTGACCGTTTACTTTGGGCAATTCTATAGTCGCGCAAATAGGTTACAATGATTTCAATTACAAGGAGAGTGCAATAAAATAATAATAAAATATTAAACTCTTCGTTACCGACGTTCGGAGTGTGTCGATTCTTTTTTGGGGCAGCGGGACGTCGTCGGCTCGAGGTGAGGCGTTTCTGGAGCAAGGCACGAGCGTAGAAGAGCGTGGAAGCTTTGGAATCAAGTTGATTTGAAGCTTGGGGTCGAGGGGTGCTATTTATAGCACCTAGGGCACCCTGGACGTCGGGGGCGCCCTGCCAAGTGTCATCCGATCCGTAGTTTGCTCGGTCAAGCTTTATCCCACCTAAATAGGGATGAAGTTTGACCTCTGGGGCGCCCTGGTCACTGAGGGCGCCCTGGTTGACCCGGTCTTCTTGGCTGGATAGATTTGATCGGCCTCGCTGGCGTAGGCGCGAAGCGCCTTGGCTCCTGAGGGCGCCCTGGGCGCTCAGGGCGCCCTGGCTGCTGAGGGCGCCCTGGATGCAGAGGGCGCCCCGGCCAGTGGTTAACCGAACTCCTTTTTGCCTTACTTGTTTCTTGTTCACCGTGGAGGTGCCCTAGACACTCAGGGCGCCCTACTCAGCTGCTGCCTCACTCCTTTGAGGCTCTCTGAGCTGTAGACACACATTCCTTTGGTCCTGCATCCAGGGTTAGTCCGAAAACAAGATAAAGCATTAATTTATACAGCCTTAGCTGTCTTGGTTCTGACTTTGGTCTCCAAAATGGAGCCCTAGGTCGAACCGACGCCTACTGTTCCCTCGACGGGGAACGCGTCCTCACCTACTCCTCTCGGGAGATTTTTACCTGACGCCAACCTCTCCTTTGGTTGGACTTTTGCCTGACGGTCCTTTGTCAGGTCTTGGATGCCGAGCTGCCCTTCGCCCGGTGCCTAGCATTCCTTCGTTAGGGCTTTAGTCCTAGGCTGTCCTTCGCCTGGACCCTAGCAGTCCTTCGCTAGGGCTTTGGATACTGGCAGTCCTTCGCCAGTTGCCTAGCAGTCCTTCGCTAGGGCTTGGATGCTGGCAGTCCTTCGCCAGTTGCCTAGCAGTCCTTCGCTAGGGCTTGGATACTGGCAGTCTTGCTTGGATACTGGCAGTCCTTCGCCAGGTGCCTAGCAGTCCTTCGCTAGGCTTGGATACTGGCAGTCCTTCGCCAGGTGCCTAGCAGTCCTTCGCTAGGGCTTTTTCTGCACACTCAGTGAACAACGTTAGATCACAAATAAACTTAACTTTGAATCCTTTGCCAATATCAAAACCAGGTTCGATATGGTGCTTCCTGCACCAACAAGATCAATAATTTATGTTGTGACCTAGATCTTTTCGTGCGTGGTTTTAATGATCCTGTCGCAATTTAGTTAGTGTCTAAGTTGATTTCTTGATTCGGAATGCTTTGGCGATCGATTGAAGCTATAAGAACGGTTTAGCGTCTCTCTGATCGATATAAGGTTTGATGGCTAATGGAGTAGATGGATTGGTAAAGATGAACTAGCATGTTGATTTGATGATGGTGAGATCGTAACTTGAGTTTTGGAATTGGTTAGGGTTTTGTTGTACAGAGTTTGTAATTTGAATTACATTTCTGGTGTGGTTTCGATGTAATGGTTGGTTTATTTTTTTATGTTTTTGTTTTCTACATATTGGTTCTTTGATCTGTTCGGATTTGTTCATTTCAAGGATGAATCTGATATAGATGGGATCATTCCTTTGGGTCTGTTGAGGTATGAGTTGAGTTTTCCCGTTTGATCTACTGTGTTTTGTGGTTTTTGTGGAGATGGGTGTTGGAGGCACTCTGCCATGAGGTGTCTGGTTTGGATAGGTTGTTCTGTTGCGTGATGTTGCTGTGAATGACCCTGGTTGTAGGGATGAGCTTCTACTAGTGTTCAATCTCTTTGATACCTTGTCGTGGGTTAAGGGTAGGGTTCTGAAAAGGAGGTGAGTGTTAGTGAATGTTTTAGACCCACTACGTTGATTTGATCATGCCGAGAGGTGCTTAGTTGCATTTCTTGGATGCTTGGTGTATGAGCACTTGGTTGGGTTAATCCATATACGCCTTAGTATCTAGTCTAGTTAGTATCGTTTGCGATGATAGCTTATACCATGTTCTTCGATGCAGGGCATTGACTTAGCTCACTCGTCGCGGATATTATTTTGGATGGGAGGTTCTCGTCGCACGGACTTCTTCACACCGAGGCGGGTGCTTCTGACTTATCTATTTAGATATTGTCACAGTTTTATGCATAATTAGTTATAGATAGCAGTAAAGTTTTTATTTACTTTCTTCTTCCGTATATTTACACTTGATACAAGTTGCTTGATTAGCGATAGGTTTATTTCTATATGGCTACGAGGTTGGACCTCCTAACCCTTTTTATTTATCGCATGTTGTTATGTATTTTAGATTAGTGATAGAATACCTACACCCAGTACTAGGGCTAGGATATGATGCGTGATTAATCTTGGATGCCTACGTATCATGTTAATGATTGTAGAATTAGTTAGGAAGTGTTGCATGAGTTGATATCATGCATCACGTCGATATTATGCATGTATGGACAACTCTTAACTTCCTGGTGGTTGAACACGGGTCGTCGGCCATGTTAAAAGGGTAGAGGTATACTTAGGCGACCCCGTGTTTCCGAGTAGTTGAGATGGATCGTCAAACATGCCTTAGTTTGAGCATTGCCCAGGTGCGTTGGCTATTCATGCATCTTGCATAGCCCTAGGTGCGTTGGCTATTCATGCATCTTGTATAGGCCCATATGGGTTGGCTACTCATGCATTCTGCATAGCCCCAGTTGTATTGGCTACTCATGCATTCTGCATAGCCTCAGGTGCGTTGGCTATTCATGCATCTTGCATAGCCCCAGGTGCGTTGGCTACTCATGCATTCTGCATAGCCCCAGGTGCGTTAGCTATTCATGCATCTTGCATAGCCCCAGGTGTTGGTGCAATCGACCCAAGTGTGATCAGGTAAGATCGTGGGTTTTGATGTGTGTGTCAATATGATTAAGTTAGGGGTTCATGTTGATCTAATATGTGTATGTGAGTGTGCAGGTTTGCAGGATACACATGGACTTAGTTGGACGTCTTCGGGGTCGGTGAAGGATGGCATGGGGAGACGAGTCGTGGGCTTGCATGCATCCGAGGGACCGTGGACAAAGCAGGGACGATGTGCCAAGGAAGCAAACTTCGAGGCATACGCGAAGGATGGCATGGGGAGACAAGCCGTGGGCTTACATGCATCTGAGGGATGAGAGTCAAAGTCGAAGAGGGCTTGAAGGCAACAGGTCGAGGCTGCTGGATGAAGAGTTAGCTAAGTCATGAGGATTCGAGTGCTGAGAGAAATTGTACTCGGGAAGGGAAATCCTAGGGTTCGAGTGCTGAGAGAATTGTACTCGGGGAGGGAAACCTTAGGTGACAGTCGATTGATGCTTGGATCGGTCGACTGATGTAGAGCAGAAAAAGATCAGTCGACTGATCCTGGGATCAATTTGACTGGTGTCGACCAGAATTTGAATCATCGGGTTGTGACATTCAAATTCGCGAGGACCAGTCGACTGGTGTTAGCACCAGTCGACTGGTAACGGTCAGAACAGTATCGAGCACTATTTAAGAGGGCTCGTTTTTTGTTGTTTCTTCATGGCGAAACAAGCTTAGGTAAAGCCTCTTAGTAGCCTACAAGTGCTCAGAAGTTGTCAAAGGATTGTGGCGAGGTTTCTCCACCCACAAAGAGCGACAAGAGCTATTCGGAGGTGTTCCGGGGAGTCATCCACCGAAGGATCAAGATTGTCCACCTTACGGATAGCCGTGGAGTAGGAGTATCATCTCCGAACCACGTAAAAGTTTGGTGTTAGCATTGTTTTAGGTTATTGATTGAGTTTTCCGCTTGTGCTTGCTAACCCGTGTAGGAAGAAAATCGAAAAGTAGCTATTCACCCCCTCTAGCTAAACGACAAGGTCCCAACACCAGGTGCGTTGGCTATTCATGCATCTTGCATAGCCCAGGTGCGTTGACTATTCATGCATCCTGCATAGTCCCAGGTGCGTTGGTTTTTCATGCATCCTCGCGAGGGCTTTTGGTTAAACAACCATAGGTTCTAGGATGTCCTGTCTTCTGGCTACCCAATATAGCGATAGTCAGAACACGTCAAGAGAGTGATACATGTCATTGCTATCATGTGCACTTGATGCATCTTAGCACAGTTGTTGTTGTTTGCGTTATTGTACTTGTTCGTACTTACGGTATCTGGTTTTGGTATATATTTGACCTGCAACTTCAGGAGGTATATTTACATAGAATCGAGCGACCTTACATTGCTCGTATGGTTTTTGAACCTTTATATCTTCGGGTTAGCTTGACTCTGGTATGTATCATATGTTTTGGGTATTCTAGTTTTTAGCATTTCCTGCTTTTGTATCCGATATTGTTGCCAATTCGACTCTTTCTGCTAGTATAGCTTACTATGCATATCAGATATTTGTATTCACTGAGTTCTACGAACTCACACTGTCAGCCCTGTTTTTATTTCAGGATGATCTTTTGGAGTGTCTGGTGGCCTGTCCTAGTTCGCGTATTTTTGAGACGATTCTCGAGGTTGTTCTTGTATTTGATGGTGGTACATGTTGGTACCCGTTTTCTATTTATTTTATCTTTTCACTTCCGCTGTTGTATTTGTGTTCTGTTGTGTCGTTTTGCACGGCGGTATAGTCGTACTTTTGTGTGTCATGGAGGCATTTGTTTCATATTGTCACGCCCCGAGGAGCTGCCCGTCCGATACTAACATGACTGCTTCTCCCTCGATCCGGCAGACAATCCGGAATCCTAACATTTACGACTCTCTCAGCCCGCCTGAACCACAGCCGATAGGGCCGGAACAAGCCAGTGGAATGAAAAGAAAACGATAACAACGAGAAAAGCTACGTACCGGTACGACTTATGACAAAACAGATAGAAACAAAGGCCTCCATGACACACAAAAGTATAACTATACTGCCATGCGAACAATACATCAAATCAAGAATACAGCAGCGGAAATACAATAAAAGAATAAACGGAAAAAGGGTACCAACATGTACCAACATCAATACAGGAAAAACCCACGAAAAATCATCTCGAAATACGTGAACTGGGATAGGCTGTCGAGCTCTCCAGTCGATCATCCTGAAATAAAAACAAGGCTAACAGTGTGAGTTCATAGAACTCAGCGAATACAAATATCTGATACGCATAGTAAGCTATACTAGCAGAGAGAGTCAAACCGACAACAGTGTCAAGTATGGAAGTAGGAAATGCTAAACACTAGAATTCCGAAAACAAATGATGCATACCAGAGTCAGGCCCGAAGATATAACGGTCCAAATACCATACAAACGATGTAAGGTCGTCAGTATCTATGTAAACATACCTCCTGAAGGTGCAAGTCAAATATACGCTATGACCAGATATCATAAGTACGAGCAATTGTAATAACGCAAACATCAGCAACTATCCATTGTTTATCAAGTGCACATGATAGCAATGACACGTGTCACTCTCTTGACGCGCTCTGACTATCGCTATATTGGGTAGCCAGGAGACAGGACAGCCTAGCACCTATGGTTGTTAACCGAATACACCCGTAGGGATGCATGAAAAACCAACGCACCTAGACTATGCACAATGCATGAGAAGCTAACGCACCTGGGGCTATGCAGGATGCATGAATAGCCAAGGCACCTGGGGCTATGCAAGATGCATGAAATAGTCAACTCACCTGGAGCTATGCAGAATGCATGAGTAGCCAAAGCACCTGGGGCTAGCAAAATGCATGAATAGCCAACGCATCTGGGGCTATACAAAATGCATAAATAGCCAACACACCTGGGGCTATGCGGAATGCAAGAATAGCCAACTCACCTGGGGCTATGCTCAAACTAAGCATGTCTGACGACTCGTCTCAACCACTTGGATGTTAGGAGTCGTCCATACACGCATAATACCAATGTGATGCATGACATCAACTCATGCAACACTTCCTAACTAATCCTACAATCATCAACATGATATGTAGGGGTCCAAGATTAATCACGCACCATATCCTAACCCTAATACTGGGTGTAGGTATTCTATCACTAGTCTAAAATACATAACAACATGCGATAAATAAAAGGATAAGGAGGACCAACCTCGTAGCCATATAGAAATAAACCTATCGTCTAATCAAGCAACTAATATTAAGTATAAATATACGGAAGCAGGAAGTAAATAAAACTCTACTGCTAACTATAACAAACTATGCATAAAACTGTAACAATATCTAAATAGATAAGTCAGAAGTACCCACCTCCAAGTAGGTTCTCGTAGCGAATAGAACCCCCGTCCAGATATTCGACAGCGAATCAATCAATACCTGTATCAAAGGACAAAATCTTAGCTACTCACATAAGTAGTAACTAGCTACACAACCTCTTAAACCTTATTAGGATTCATCTTAATTATCTCGTTTATTTAGTTAACTGTAATTAAATGATTCGTTTCTAATTACTCCACGTTATTAAGGTTAAGTTCAGTTTAGGTTTACTGCCAAAACGCAACATCGCCTCAAACACAACCTAATCCTCACCCAAAATCCAAGACAAGGACACCCTCAAACCTTCTGATATAATTCACAATAATCTCATGTTGTTAACCTAACCAATTCCACTAGTGACATCATTCGGCCACACATCAAAACCACACAGAAGCTCCAAATACAACCACAAAGCAATCAAGATCTACTACCTATTCAGAGTTCCCACCCACACTAATCTAGCTACATGTTAACCCATCTATGGATTAAGTTTCATGACCATTCCTAAACCAACATTCCAATGGTTGCTCACGGCAGGGAGCTAAATCAACACGTAAACCTCAAACTAACCTAACACTAACCCAACACACAAGAACTGAAATCCAATCTAACAATGAAACTCACGGTATACAGGATCAAAGGAACTCCTACCAATTGATAGAAATCAAAGCAACAATTCGAAAGCTCTCGGCAGTGATTTCAAATAGGGGCAAATCCTCAAGTTCCAACAGGAAGAGGTCATTAAAAGAAGCTTACGGTAGAGAAGATGAAAAACCAAGAAGTAATTGTCGATCGCAATCAAACTAATCCAAACAAGAATAAAGATCATCTCGAACTCAACACAGATCGATCAACACCAAGCTATATTCGAATTCTATAACAAAGAACAACAACAACCTACAGCATCAAACTAAAACAGAGCATGAACTTAAACAGATCCTCACGGCAAGCTTCCACTCAACAGATCAAGCAAAAATCGAGATTCAAGTTTGAACCAAAAACAAGAAGGATACCATGCCCAGACCAACTTCACCTCAATGCAAATCCAAGATCCGATTCCATACAAGAACATAGATCAAAATCCCAAAACTCGGATCAAATAAAACAATCCCAGAAACAGAACATTCACAGAGAAAAAGAAGGAAAACAAAGGAATCTAAGATCAAGCTTCAAATTCTTAAAAACGAAAATAGATAACGGTAAGAAATTCCCAAATCCAAGCAAAACCTAGCTCTTCCTACAGATTGATTCAACAAATCCACACAAGAACAAAATGGAACCAACCAATTCCTTGCCTTGATATTGTGCCGGCGTTTCCCGTTCCCTGATTCAGCCGATCGCCCCAAAATCACCCCTCCATTCAGCCGCATCCAATGGAGAAGAGTGAAAGAGAGACCACCTCAATCCAGGCTCAAGGAAAATAGAGCGATTCTGCGTCGGTGAAGCTTGGACGCCGATCGCAAATGGGTTCGCCGGAGAGATGGAGTTTCGATCTCAAGCGAAGAGAGGAGATCTGATTTCGAGCGGAGAAGGAGGAAAAGAAAAGAAAAGAATCGGGAAAGCTTCGGTGAACACGATGAGAGGAATAAGGGATTAAGTGGGTGCCATTTTTCACTTTAACCCATAAGTTTTCCTTATTTAAACCGCACCACATTCTTAAAATGGTTTTAAGCATTCTTACCCTTCTAAGTTTGGTTTTTAAGGCAATTAGCCCCTCCAAGTTTTCCAAATGTTAACAGTTGTTACACTTCCTACTAATCTTCTATACTCAATTACTCTACCGAGAGTTTACCGGCAAAGGTTTTAGTGGATTGCCCATCGGAAATGTCCAAGGTTCCAGGGCCTTTGAGTAGGAGTCGTCAAAGACTCCAAACGAAGTAAAACTGAACCGTGTTGATTTTTTGTGTTTGCTTTTTCATTAATTTCCGCACGCACTCACATATTATTTACAACCTCGAAAAATGATGGTTTTAAAAAGACACGTGATTCACCTCCCCCCTCTCATGTGCAATGATCCTACAAGTGCTATCAAAGTCATGTTCGCTCTGAGTCGGTACAACCACCGTAAGAGTCGAGGGTTTTATTTATAGATTTTTAGTTTTTCATGCATAGTCTAGATTTGATATTATTATTACCTATTATTAGATAGTTTTTTCATTCAAATTTACTTGAATTTGGTGCAACACCACTCGAGTCGCTTTTATTGTTTATCTCCTCACGCACTATTAATCCAAGACCTTGTCTTTGTACTTTTTCTCTTCTTCTTTTTGCGTGATAGATCTGATGGCTCAAAGTGAATGCTACAGCATAGCTTGTCCTCCTATGTTTAGTGGGGAAGATTTTCCATATTGGAAAAGGAGAATGGTGGTCTATCTGAAGACCGACATCGACCAATGGTTTGCAGTCTTGAGTGGGCACTCACCACCAATGGATGAAGGAGGAAACACTCACTAAAGTCGGATAAGTGGAACACTGAAATGAAGAAGAAGGAATAAATTGAGTTCAAGGCCCAAAAAACTTTGCAATGTGGCCTAACAAAAGAGGAGCTGAATCGGATTGGTCCAACTGAAGGCGCAAAGGAGCTCTGGGATAAGCTGATCGAGCTACATGAAAGGATAGATGATGCCAAGGTAACAAAAAGAGATCTTCTGTTAAATAAGCTCTTCAACATAAAAATGCAAGACAACGAAACAACAAGGAAACTTCATGCCCGAATCAAGGAGATAATGAATGGGCTCCACCTGATTGGGCATTACCCAGACAATCGGGATGTGATAAGGTACGCTCTAAAATTTTCCTTGAAATTCATTGTGGGCATCTATTATAGATGCTTATAAAATTTCGAGAAATCATTCAAAATTAAAAACTAGATGAATTATTTTGTGAGTTAGAGCTTCATGAACAGACTAACACCAAAATAAACGAGGAGGGTATTGCTTTGATTGCAGGTTTCTCAAAAGAAGTAAAGTTAAAGAGCAGACCCCAGGAAGAAACTGAAAGCGTGTCAGACTCAGACTCAGATGATGAAGAACACCTAGTGAACTTGGTAACAAAGATGTTCTCAAGGGAAAAGAGAAGGTTTTCCAAAAAGGACATTTAGAAGGTGATGAAGCCACCCATAACAGAATCGAAAAACAACATCACCTATTTTGGTTACAACAAGAAAGGGCACTTCAAGCATGAATACCCATTCAAAAGGGAGGACCAATGCAAGAAAATGAAAAAGAATAAGGCCCTACAAGCAACTTGGGACAAAACCTCCTCGGATGACTCGGATGGAGAACTTTCAAAGAATTCTACCTACCTCTCGCTAATGGCAACTGAACCTGAGTTAGAATCGGAGCAAGATTAAGAGTCTGAACACGAGTCGAGCCATGAGTCCACATTCTTGTCTAATGGCTCGACTAAGGTACAAGAATTATTAAATGCATAGTTTTTTAAAATCATTTCTTGCTTAGATAGAATGTTATCTGCATCTGAATCTAGGATTGATTTACTCCTTAAGGAGAATCAAGACCTTAAGGAGCAAATAATTAACAAAAACTCAATTGAACAAAAGTAGCTTGAAAAATCTACTAAACTTGAAAACAAAAACTCCACCCTACAAGGTGAAGTTCAAAAACATAAGGATTTACTAAAGACTTTCACAACAAGGTCCAAGAATCTTAACCTAGTTCATGGATCTCAAAAGGGTGTTTACAACAAATCTATGATAGGATACAAAGCAAGATCAGTCCTGAGATTTTTGGTTTCCTTTACCCACTCACAGAAGAACCAAAGAAAAGCATGGGTCCCGAAAGCTTACCTAACAAAGAAGTAGGGCAAAACCAATACTATGTCCCTAAAAAGGGCATCCACTATATCAACCCAAAACACCCCACCTACAATTTAGGGGGAGACACCAAATTAGTTGACACCTCAAAATTAGCCCTTACCCGTTAGGGTAATTAGAATTAGACTTAAAAGTTAGTTTGATACTTGATCTACATAGTATTAGGGTGGGGCGAGATGATAATATGCTAAAAAAGTCGGTCTAATAAGTCAGATAGGGTCAGACGTACCATATTTGTTCTTTTTAGACTATTTAAAATGAATATCCTAGACTATTTAAACCAGTGTTTTTCAAAGAGTAAGTTAAAACAGTAAGTTAAAAGTATAATTTTTTTTAAAAGGCTTTGTCTAGGAAAGGGTCATTGCTCCAATAACCAAAAAGGATTCTATGTCTCGCCAAGACCTAAAGCCAATTTTTGAAATGTACTTTTAAATTATTACTTTTTAAACCTAAATATAACAAAAGGTCAAATTAACTTTCCTAAATCAACTCAATTTATCTTACAAAATTATAGGATTACCTTGGTTGATAACTTTAGACTAGGTGAGATGATTAAAGTTAATTAAAATTCTACTTAATTCAAGTTTAACTTAATTAAAATTCTTTAATTCAACTTTAACATAATTAAAATTCTACTTAATTTAACTTTAACTTAATTAAAATTCTACTTAATTCAACTTTAACTTAATTAAAATTCTACTTAATTCATCTTTAACCTTAATTAAACTTTTACCTTAATAAAACCTTGTTTAATCAAAAACTTAAATCTACATTAATTTCAAAATTTAACTTCATTTTTTTAAAATTTAAGATTTTTTCATTTCAAAATTTAAATTTAATTTTTTAAAAATTCTAACTTCATTTTTTCTTGAAATTCAACTGTCTTTTTTAAAATTTAACTACATGTTTTAACATTTTTTTTCAAAATTTAACCTCATTTGTTTTCAAAATTTAACTTCATTTCTTCTACTTAAAAATAATTTTTAAAATTTAACCATAATTACTTTTAAAAAAATAATTTCAAAAGTTAAAGTTAATCATCTTTTCAACTTAATTTTTTTATTCTTTTCTTCTTCAACTATAAAATTCTTAAAATCTCTTATCTTAACACAACCCTTAAATTCAACTTTAACTCATGTCATCGTGATACCTAACTATAGGAAATCAAATAGATACTGGATAGTGAGTGCGCCAGACACATGACTAGGATCCCACAAAATTTACAGAGTTAAAGTACAAAAGCGTATTAGGAACCGTTGCACCGTTGCTTTTGGAAACAATAGTAAACTTAAGGTAATTGACATTGGTAATATTGAACATTTTGATTTCATTATTAAAAGAGTACTACTTATTGAAAATTTTCTATTTAACATACTCAGTATTAGTCAATTGTGTGAGACCGAGTATAAAGTTAAGTTCTGATAAATTGAATGCATAATTAAACACGCCAACAACCCAAATATAACACTTAGGAGACATAGACACAATAATATTTATGAAATTATGCTTGCTAGACCCTTCACTAAATGCCTCTTATCTCAAAAAGAGGAAACCTGACTTTGGCATAGAAGACTTGCATATACACATTTCAAAAAATTATCTAATTTAAATGGCTTAATTTGAGGCTTACCAAAATTACCTAATCCTTGGTCAACAATATGTGATGCTTGCCAACAAGGAAAATAAACCAAATCAATTCACTAAACCACTCTTAGAATCTGAATTTAGTAACTTAAGAAGACAAATTGGAATGTGTGCTATAGACTAGGATCCCACTACATACTCAAAACTCTTAAATTGCATTTCAAATTCTAACTTAGATTTTTTTTACTTGGTTTTTCAAAACTTTATTGGATTTTTCAAAATCAACTAGTGTTGCTTTTAAATTTTCACTTTCAAAATTTCTTATGTTTGGAGAATTGATAAAACTTACTTAGTCTAGGCTTGACCCCTACAATAGCATGAACCTATAGCTCTAAGTAGCCCTGTCACGCCCCGAGACCCAGGAGTCGCTGATCCAATAGAAAATTGGACAGCACCTCCCCTGTTCGGCGGACAATTTACACATACACACAGATACAAATAACACGACCACGCAGCTATATGGCCTCAAGCCTCAAATCCATGCAGAAACAGCAGTTATATAACTATAACTATCGTAAAACTAAAATACGAACTCACCTGAGCTGCCAGGGGGCAGGAACAAAACCAAAACCAAACGAAGTCCAACATAGGACTCAAAAGTACAATACTATCGAATAAAACATGAATACATGTTTGAAACATGGCAACGGAAGCAAAGTATATAACATAGGGTCCATAACCGTAAATCAAACACAAACTAAAACAAAGCAAAGCTCCGCTCGAGCTGGGGACTGGCGGCTAGGGCTCTCCTGGCTGGCATCAACCTGAAATAAAAATATATGGCAACGGGGTGAGTCCATAACTCAGCGAATACCCAACAGATATGCATAGAAAGTTATACCAACAATAAGAGTTCAGCTAATACAGTCTCATATCAACAGTAGGGAAAGACTAGTACTGAACATACTGAGGTTGATACATACCTGAATCCATCTAACCTGTAAAGAGGGTAGGAAAATACCAGTGGAATACCAATAAACATATAATCTCAGATAACAGTCTCCAGAATATGCATGTCAAACAAGTGCAGAAATCAAGTGCAGCAAACAATGCACGATGTAAAGTATGCACATGGTGCAATGACATGTGTCACCCCTAGTCCCAGTTAGGATCATCGTCCGCGACGTCCGCGTGGGTAGAGCTGTGACAACCTGTACGAACCCTGCCATAACTGCTCCTAAGTGACCGGGTGGACAGGATGCTGGTGGAGACTCCGCTCCTACCCCAAGCAATGGGGGAGTCAAGCTCTCATCTCCTCGTGGCTCAGTACGAGAAGGGACCCCTGGCTGCTACCACGCCCGCGCTCACCCTCCAAATAGTGGCCGAACGGAGCAATACAGGGCAAATGCGCACATCCTACGGTATCCACTAACCCATGAGTGGCCGTGTGCGCATATCATGTACCGGAAGACGATTAGGCTCAACCACAAGGGAGTCGCTGATCGCCGGCATGCAACAATGCAAGGATGGTGTATGATAGATACACATACCTCCCTCCCCAAGTCCTCAGTATACTAAGTCTCAGTCTGAAATCCTATAACAGGAAATACAGGTAAACTACAAAGTATACTGGCTGGAAACTACAGATCCCTCAAGGTCAAATGCAAGAGGTACAACACGATCTCTAAGCATACATATAGATATGACAATACCTGAGACTGTATGGAACTACAACATAATAACTTAGGGATAAACCACATGTATCCAGAACAGGCATAATAACTCAGGGATAAACAACAAGTATCCAGAACAGGCATAATAAACAGGGATAGCATATAATCTTACTGCTATCTATAACAGTCTATGCATAACAAAATGACAATATCAGACAGATAAGTCAAAGGGTACCCGCCTCCAAGAGTGAAGTCCGTATCAAATGAGATAGAACCACCCGCCAATAATCCAATCAAGCTCCTGTATCAAGGATTTATTTAATTAGCTATTACAAAAATAACAACTAGCTAATTAATCCCTAAACCATGCTCAGTTTAACTTAACCATCTCCTTTCCATTTAATTTCCTCTATTAAATGAAAGGTTTCTAATTACTCCGCGTAATTAACATAGGTCCAATCCTAAACTGGAATTCACCTCATGTAGATTATTAGGGTTATGTTTAAAACCCAATCTTAACCCAAATCCCCCAAGACTTCAAGGTAACCTGTGCCAAACACCATAAGATCCTAATACAAAGTTACCTCAATTGATCTAAGCAGGTTTAACTACCTTCACATTGTAATTTGATGCTAAAGCACTATACAATCTAATAATCCAACACAGGGCTTACCATTCGATTGCCTATCCCAACAGAAGGATTATTCACCTCACAGCCTAATATCCAATGTCAACACAAAGACCAGCTCCAGACATCAATTAACGCATCTTAAACCCCAACAACTCAGTAGCTCAGAATAACAGAACAATCGAACAAGCCGAATTGAGCAGGGGTTTAGAGATCACCTTACTCAGTAGGAAATGGGAGGCCGAAATCAGCCGCTAAGCGAATGGTGAGCTGCAAAACATGGATTAATTTCAATCATCATCAATCGGTCATTGTGCTTGGGCTGAGGCGATTGAGGCAGACGGTAATCCAATGAGCACACGAATTCACCTCTGCGATAGGCAGCCGACCACAGTGACGAACCTCGACCAACCACCAAAGTTGGCTTGCTGTCCACCCAAAAGACTTCCTCAACTCCGGCGACGGCTTGCTCACACAAGGGGAGGAAACGATGCTCCGGAGGCAACCGAAAGGAGGGGTCGGCGAGGTTAGGATTCCCAGCCGTGGAGAGGACCGAGTGGATCGTCGATCGCCAGTCGAGATAAAGGGAGAGATCGTCGGGTCGTGTGGGGAAATCGCCTGCGGCTAGGTTTCGCGAGAAGGGAAAGAAAAGGGATGCGCGCGATCGGCTGTGGAGGAGTCAGCCGAACGAGAGTTAGGTCAAGGCATATAAGTCGGTCCATTTTGCATTTAGGTCCACCAAGTTTCAGTCTAATCGCAAGGCCACCCCAAACTAAATTTCGTCTTAGTCCTTGTAACTAATTATTCCAATACATTTTAGTCCCTAAATTGTGTCCAAGGACTCGGAAGCTCCAGAACCTATCTGGTAATCCTCCGAAAATTTTCGGGACCTAGTCAAAAGTGTCGGATTTAACATCCTCCCCCACTAATAAAAATTTGGTCCCCAAATTTCGATACTCACTATAGTAAACACTATCAAGAAGTATGCTGATATAAATACTGAACCGTAACGAACCATACATACCTCAAGTGAATAGGTGACGGTAGCGAGCTCGAATGACATCCTCAAGCTCCCAGGTAGCCTCCTCGTCTGAGTGATGCTGTCATCCGACCCTAACAAACCGGATTGTCTTGTTCCGTAACTGACGCTCTCGGTGACCCAAAATCCGAACAGGAATCTCCTCGCAAGTCACGTCAGGCTGAAGTGGAACCGAGACATCTGACAACACGTGGGAAGGATCTGGTACGTATCTCCTCAGCATGGATACGTGAAATACATCGTGTACACCAGTAATGGATGGTGGAAGAGCCAAACGATAAGCAACTGCTCCAACCCTCTCCAGAATCTGGAACGGACCAATGCAACGCGGGGCAAGCTTACCCCGAAGACCGAATCGTTTCACCCCTTTCGTGGGTGAAACTCGCAGAAATACGTGATCACCTACGGAGAACTCCAGGGGTCTCCGTCTCCGATCAGCATAGCTCTTCTGACGATCCTGCGCCTCAGATATCCTGCGTCTGATGGTACGGACTAACTCTGCCTCGTGCTGAGCTCTCTGAGGTCCTAACAGTTGGGATTCCCCAACCTCCTCCCAGAGGGTGGGTGTCCGACAAGGCCTACCATACAACGCCTCATACGGTGCCATCTGTATAACCGCATGATAGCTATTATTGTATGCAAACTCAACCAGGTGTAGATGATCCTCCCAACTACCTCCAAAATCCATAACACAGGCTCGCAGTAAGTCCTCCAAGGTCTGGATGGTACGCTCTGACTGACCATCGGTCTGCAGATGGAAGGCGGTACTAAATCTGAGCTCGGTACCCATAGCCTTCTGCAGACTCTGCCAGAAGCATGTGGTGAAGCGCGAATCTTGGTCTGATATAATACTCAACGGTATGCCGTGCAATCTGATGATCTCTCTACAATACAGCTCTGCTAATCTATCCAAAGAATCGGTCCTCCGAATAGCTAGAAAATGCGCGGATTTGGTCAATCGATCAACGATCACCCAAATCGCATCGTGTCCTCGCTGAGTCCTCGGTAATCCTAGCATACCATATGCAGGTGCTGGTGGGGCAGCATGCGGCTGGCGGAATGAAGGCTGAGTCCTCTGTCCGCCTCTATGAGCTCCTGACTGTCCGGAATGTCCATTCTGGCTAGTGGCTCCCGTCCTCTCATTCTGTGCCTTCAAGGCACAGTCCCGACTCAAGTGTCCTGGTAGTCTGCAGTAGTAGCATACGACCTGCTCCAGGTGACAGTTTGCTACAACGTGCTCTCGGGATCCGCAACGGGTACAGTAAGATGTCGCTGCAGTCTTCTTCCGGTCCTGCTGAGAAGACTGGAAGGATCCGGTGGAAGAACGTCTCAACACAAATCATAAGTACAAATGTGTCTCCTTGGTTATCCAAACCAAGTACACGCGATAACTCGTAAGTGTCAAGCAACTAGCTTCACACTTTTTCATATCAACGTAAGTCACCTATCAAACTGTACCTTCTAGGTCATCAACTAGGTACAGGTGATCCATGGTCAAAGTCCCCATGGAATAAAATATATTACTCTTCAACGATGGTAGCACGTAGCTAATGCTACTCTTCTACATCAATGTAGATCATATATCCTAAACGTGCCTTCCCGGTCACCTAACCAGGCACGAACGACCCAAAGGTCTGAAACTCCTTGAACTAGGGTAAGTTGATCATATATTGATCGAGCCAACTATGGTAGCCAACCCTAGTTCTCGCTTAGCTAATAATAGCTAAAACACGTATTATAAATAGTACGGTCTAGAACAACCAAAATCCTTAACCTTCAACAGGTTGTCGATATATTCGACCTTAGTTGTCTGATTCAACAATCGGGGCTACTAGAGAATAACATTCTCTGCTCCAAGATCTCATCCGCAATATGTCGACTAGTCACTCCTATGAACGATCACAAATAAGATAGATTGACAACACGTCAATCCAACTAAACCAAGTCTACATATCTCTATCCATCCAGTATGAATATAAGATCCCACCAAGCTGGGATAGTCCAACCAATCCAAAATCTAATACTGAGCACTAAAGCTAAGATAGTACTAGAAAGATATACCTTTTGCCGCCTGGAGAAGTCCTGTCGCTGCCAAGTCCCAAATTGCCGTCACATCGCAACCACGACCTTAAAGATCCGTAATGTACTCGGATGAATAACATCAGACCCGAGTTCCGACACCTACCAGTTCAGTGTCAGATTTAAATTCCGAGAAATCACGAATCGATGGTATCCCGCATCCTGGGCTTGATACCAAAAATAAGTTGGTATCAGATTATTTCCCGAAAAATCCGAAAAGATCCGACAAACCCGTAAAACAAGTAGGCATCGCAAACCTACGCTCTGATACCAAAAAATAAATTGTCACGCCCCGAGACCCAGGAGCCGCTGATCCAATAGAAAATTGGACAGCACCTCCCTTGTTCGGCGGACAATTTACACATACACACAGATACAAATAACATGACCACGCAGTTATATGGCCTCAGGCCTCAAATCATGCAGAAACAGCAGTTATATAACTATAACTATCGTAAAACCAAAATACGAACTCACCTGAGCTGCCAGGGGGCAGGAACAAAACCAAAACCAAACGAAGTCCAACATAGGACTCAAAAGTACAATACTATCGAATAAAACATGAATACATGTTTGAAACATGGCAACGGAAGCAAAGTATATAACATAGGGTCCATAACCGTAAATCAAACACAAACTAAAACAAAGCAAAGCTCCGCTCGAGCTGGGGACTGGCGGCTAGGGCTCTCCTGGCTGGCATCAACCTGAAATAAAAATATATGGCAACGGGGTGAGTCCATAACTCAGCGAATACCCAACAGATATGCATAGAAAGTTATACCAACAATAAGAGTTCAGCTAATACAGTCTCATATCAACAGTAGAGAAAGACTAGTACTGAACATACTGAGGTTGATACATACCTGAATCCATCTAACTTGTAAAGAGGGTAGGAAAATACCAGTGGAATACCAATAAACATATAATCTCAGATAACAGTCCCCAGAATATGCATGTCAAACAAGTGCAGAAATCAAGTGCAGCAAACAATGCACGATGCAAAGTATGCACATGGTGCAATGACATGTGTCACCCCCTAGTCCCAGTCAGGATCATCGTCCGCGACGTCCGCGTGGGTAGAGCTGTGACAACCTGTACGAACCCTGCCATCACTGCTCCTAAGTGACCGGGTGGACAGGATGCTGGTGGAGACTCCGCTCCTACCCCAAGCAATGGGGGAGTCAAGCTCTCATCTCCTCGTGGCTCAGTACGAGAAGGGACCCCTGGCTGCTACCACGCCCGCGCTCACCCTCCAAATAGTGGCCGAACGGAGCAATACAGGGCAAATGCGCACATCCTACGGTATCCACTAACCCATGAGTGGCCGTGTGCGCATATCATGTACCGGAAGACGATTAGGCTCAACCACAAGGGAGTCGCTGATCGCCGGCATGCAACAATGCAAGGATGGTGTATGATAGATACACATACCTCCCTCCCCAAGTCCTCAGTATACTAAGTCTCAGTCTGAAATCCTATAACAGGAAATACAGGTAAACTGCAAGGTATACTGGCTGGAAACTACAGATCCCTCAAGGTCAAATGCAAGAGGTACAACACGATCTCTAAGCATACATATAGATATGGCAATACCTGAGACTATATGGAACTACAACATAATAACTTAGGGATAAACAACATGTATCCAGAACAGACATAATAACTCAGGGATAAACAACAAGTATCCAGAACAGACATAATAAACCGGGATAGCATATAATCTTACTACTATCTATAATAGTCTATGCATAATAAAATGACAATATCAGACAGATAAGTCAAAGGGTACCCACCTTCAAGAGTGAAGTCCGTATCAAATGAGATAGAACCACCCGCCAATAATCCAATCAAGCTCCTGTATCAAGGATTTATTTAATTAGCTATTACAAAAATAACAACTAGCTAATTAATCCCTAAACCATGCTCGGTTTAACTTAACCATCTCTTTCCATTTAATTTCCTCTAATTAAATGAAAGGTTTCTAATTACTCCGCGTAATTAACATAGGTCCAATCCTAAACTCGAATTCACCTCACATAGATTATTAGGGTTATGTTTAAAACCCAATCTTAACCCAAATCCCCCAAGACTTCAAGGTAACCTGTGCCAAACACCATAAGATCCTAATACAAAGTTACCTCAATTGATCTAAGCAGGTTTATCTACCTTCACATTGTAATTTGATGCTAAAGCACTATACAATCTAATAATCCAACACAGGGCTTACCATTCGGTTGCCTATCCCAACAGAAGGATTATTCACCTCACAGCCTAATATCCAATGTCAACACAAAGACCAGCTCCAGACATCAATTAACGCATCTTAAACCCCAACAACTCAGTAGCTCAGAATACAGAACAATCGAACAAGCCGAATTGAGCAGGGGTTTAGAGATCACCTTACTCAGTAGGAAATGGGAGGCCGAAATCAGCCGCTAAGCGAATGGTGAGCTGCAAAACATGGATTAATTTCAATCATCATCAATCGGTCATTGTGCTTGGGTTGAGGCGATTGAGGCAGACGGTAATCCAATGAGCACACGAATTCACCTCTGCGATAGGTAGCCGACCACAGTGATGAACCTCGACCAACCACCAAAGTTGGCTTGCTGTGCACCCAAAAGACTTCCTCAACTCTGGCGACGGCTTGCTCACACAAGGGGAGGAAGCGATGCTCCGGAGGCAACCGAAAGGAGGGGTCGGCGAGGTTAGGATTCCCAGCCGTGGAGAGGACCGAGTGGATCGTCGATCGCCAGTCGAGATAAAGGGAGAGATCGTCGGGTCGTGTGGGGAAATCGCCTGCGGCTAGGTTTAGCGAGAAGGGAAAGAAAAGGGAGGCGCGCGATCGGCTGTGGAGGAGTCGGCCGAACGAGAGTTAGGTCAAGGCATATAAGTCGGTCCATTTTGCATTTAGGTCCACCAAGTTTCAGTCTAATCGCAAGGCCACCCCAAACTAAATTTCGTCTTAGTCCTTGTAACTAATTATTCCAATACATTTTAGTCCCTAAATTGTGTCCAAGGACCCGGAAGCTCCGGAACCTATCTGGTAATCCTCCGAAAATTTTCGGGACCTAGTCAAAAGTGTCGGATTTAACAGCCCGCATCTCACAAAACACATTAAGGTTAACTTGTTTGTGATTGCAAAAATATAGAATGGTGTGAGATTCATAGGACTTTACCTGAACTTTAAAATGCTTATATCAGTCCATCACAATAAGTCTAGGCACTAAATACAAAAATTACATTATTCAAGTTAAGCATTTCTGGCAAGTGAACACTTAACTTGACGAACCAAGTAAACACTACTATCCTTTGGATAGTTAGTTAATAACTAAGGGTTGGATCTGTAATTAAGGGCATGCAATTAATTGATTTAGGGGAGCGTTAAGAATAAACCTACTTTATTAAAAATTTACATTTTTTTGTTTTAAAAAAATATAATGTATATCCTTTTTGAAAATCATCTTAGTAGTGATCATAAATCTTGTTTTCTCTTAAACAAATTTTGAATCTTTTTCATAACTTATTTGTGAAATATACTTGGAAAATAAGCCTCTTTACAATATTTAAATTTTTTAAACCTTAACCCCCATTTTAGGCTTGTTGCGCAAAGTTATTTTTGAAAACTAATTTCTCAAAAAAAACTCATTTTGATTTGAACATACTTTTGGTTTGTTTGAAATATAACCAATATAAACTCACTTTAGGATTGTTGTGAAAATGATTGCTTAAAGATAGTTGTTGAAAAACCTTTTTTGAAAAATCTTTTTTTTGTCTAGGTAAAATATTATACCCGTTGAAAAACTTATTTTTCTCATACTCTCAGTTAATTGTTTCTAAAAACATAGCTTTAAAAATACTCTTGAAAAATCACTTTTATTGTGCCTTTTATAAATCTTGTTTTGAAAAATTATTTTTATTTAACCAAATGCCTAGTAAATTTTGAAACCTACCTAGATATACATTTTTTTGAAACTAGGCATTTGTTAAAATATCTTCTCTATCTGTCAAAAGTGATTTTTGAAAATATTTAAGATATTTTATAAACAAGATATGCTCTGACTTGAAAATTATTTCTTAACTTAGTTTTTTTAAAACTAACAAGAGTTAAAAAATCATGCTGACCTAAGGATATTTCTCTGTCCAATGGTTCCTTTTGAATACATCTCTTTTTGGACCTAAAAACTTAGTTTTTTTTAAGGGGATAGTTTCACTATCTTAGTTTTTTTAACTCAAATCCTTTTTATCACTTATAAATATTGAACCTGCCTTTACATTCAAAACAATCCTAATTAGTCTCTATCCTTAGTTTTTTGATATGATGTTGATTATGCCACTGATCTTAGATGATAAATGATAGGGTTACAAGCTAGAAAATGCTAGAAAATTAAAAATACTTGAAACTAACCCTGATTTTAGAGCATGCCATTGAATCTTTTTATTGTTGTTGTTTTCTAACTTAACTCAGGTTGTCATTGCATCAAAAAGAGGGAGATTATTGGTGCAATTTGCACTAATGATCAAACTCATGTTTTGATGAATGACAAAGGTTAAAGTTAAGTTTATGGTTATTTAACCTTTTACCAAGTGTGTACGATTGAAAAACTTAGAATCTGACACCAGGCCAAAGTCTAGGGTGGTGAAGCCCGCAAAAAGACCAAGGTGGTGGAGTCTTGGCAAAAGTCCAGTTGGATCCAAGGGGATGACTATTGGCTGAAGCCTAGGGTGGCGGAGTCATAACAAAAGTCCAAGGTGGTGGAGTCTTGGCAGAAGTCCAAGTTGGAAGAGACTTAGCAAAAGTCCTGGTATGTTAAGGAGCCGAGTAAAGTTGCATAAGGTAAGTGATGTAAGTCACTGGAGGAGCGAATTCCAATGAGGGCGAGACCCAGTTGGGGACTTTAGCCCGGTCCAACTTAGAACCATTTCGGATCTCTAAGTTGAAGCCTCTAACTAGATCCTGGTCTTGGGAAGATAGGGTCTATTTAATGCTCATTATATTTAGTCAATGTTTTATGTTGACTAACCTTGTGTTACAGGGTATACATATTTTTGGACTAACATGGTTTTATAGGGTTTTTTTTTTGCAAAAGTTCCCTCGGATGAACAGAACTTGAGGCCCCTCAGTTTGGACTGGAGGCGCCTCAGGTGGATGATGGCAACTCTGTGAAGTCTGCACTGAAGATGAGATTTCAACGAGCTAAAGCGCCTCAGTTTGGATCCGAGGTGCCTTAGTTGGGAAATGAGGTGCATCGCTTGGGATTTGAGGCTCCTTCCAAAGGATAAGTAGTGAGAGCAAAGACTTTAAATCAAGGATAATTTCTCCTTGATCTAAGGTGCCTCAGTTCAAATGCCCTTTATATGGGCACTGCTTCCGAAGCTTCGGGAAAAGAACTTCTTCTACATCTTTCAAGCTTACACACTCATCCTGTTACTTTCTTGTCTTCTTGCTGCGACCCCGCTTCGACATGAATACGTCCGACCGCTGCCTGAAGATCAACACTAACACACAAGCCGATTGAAATTTCTACACCTGTGTTGGGTAACGAATTAATTTAATTGTACATAATCAAGTAGGAGGTGTAGGGTTGTTACACTTCCTACTCATCTTCTATACTCTATCACTCTACTGAAAGTTTACCAGCTAAGGGTTTTACTAGATTGCTCGTCGGAAAGGTCCTAGGGACCTGGGCCTTCGAGTAGGAGTCGTCGAAGGCTCCAAATGAAGTAAACTGAACCGTATTGATTTTCTATGTCTGCTTTTTCATTAATTTCTACTGCGCACTCACGCTTTATTTACAATATTAAAAAAGCGATGGTTTTAAAAAGACACATGATTTTCTCTTACTTTCTTATCTTCTTGCTACGACCCCGCTTCGACACGAATACATCCCACCACTGCCAGAAGATCAATGCCAACACATGAGCTGATCGAAAATTCTACACCGGTCATGGGAAACAAATTCATTTACTTGTACATTAATCAAGTAGGAAGTGTAGGGTTGTTAGACTTCCTACTCATCTTCTGTACTCGATCACACTACTGGAAGTTTACCGGCTAAGGGTTTTACTGGATTGCTCATCAGAAAGGTCCAAGGGACCTGGGCCTTCGACTAGGAGTCGTCGAAGGCTCTGAATGAAGTAAACTGAACCATGTTGATTTTCTGTGTTTGCTTTTTCTTTAATTTCTGCTGCGCACTCATGCTTTATTTACAACATTGAAAAATGATGGTTTTAAAAAGACACATGATTCACTCCCCCTCTCTCACGTGCAACAGCCCTACAGATATGTTAATAGCTGGAAGTGAGATAAAGTTTTTGATTGAAGTCAAATTATGATTTTCATCACAATTTTACATAATAGATATGAGAGAAGCTATGCACATTTTAGGAGTGAAGATCATTAGAGATCAATCAAAAAGTTTTTTTTGAGTTGTCTCAAGAGTCTTGTATCACTAAGATGGTACAACACTTCTGTATGTCCCAGTAGGCCAACTAGAGGGGGGATGAATAGCCTTGTAAAAATTAACTCAATCTTTTGCTCATAACTTAGCAAAGATAATAGATTAGTTGACATTTAAATTAATTATGAACATAGACAACAAAAAGAGGCTTCATATTTTACTTAGTTGCAATCGAGGAGGTTGCTAATCCAAAGTGTTGTAAAGCTCACTAATGATCTCCTTTGTGGAAGGCAGAGCAACATCTTACAATCATTAGAAAGCTTAGAAAGACTATTACAATTTTTGTACTTTGATCATAGCTCTTGGGGGCTATTTATAGCCCAATGCTTAAAGTGACCATTTGTTGACATGACATTTAGGGTGCCTCAGATGTGATCCAGGGCTCCTCCACATGGACAAAGTATCCATGGTACAACGGTAGCGACCACTATTCACTTCGCCCCCCTTGTTCATACCGAGGGCATCTTAGTTACAAACTAGGGTGCCCTCAGTCTGAATTGAGGTGCCCTAGTGCCTTTCCACGACAACTCCAATACTCACACCCGAGGTGCTGTCAATCACTAGTAAGGCACCATGGGTCTTCAAGATCATGTTAGGACTAAAAGGAATTTTGATATCTCCGCAATAGTATGATATTTACACCCTCATGCTTTTACACTTAGGCTCTACCCAAAAGGTCTCATACTAATGGAGATAACTTTCCCTTATAAGTCCAAGATCATTTTCATGTGTTTTCAATGTGGGACTATGTTTTTAATCTTGCAACTCCAACAATCACCCCCTCAAATGAAGGACCACGGGCCCTCTCAAGTGGAAAACCTCTCCGTTTAATGTCTGCTCCTCGACCCTCCATATCTTCCTGCCCCTCAGTCCAACCAACCTACTAAGTCTTCCTGCCCCTCGATCCACCCGACATTCTAGGACTTCCTTGCTTAGTCACAACTAGGACTTTCTACCCGGTGTTTGGTCCTCTTGATCTTGACAAGGATCCTCACTTTCATTGTTTGAGGTCAATATTTCACTCACATGACTCAATTAGACCATATCTCTTTTGCACAGTTGGCGGTTAGACCTTTTGGCAGTCCAAGCTCTAATACCAATTATTAGGACCAAAAGGAATTTAAATATCTCCACACTAATATGATATTGTCCACATTAGGCCTAAGCCCTCATGATTTTGCTCTTAGGCTCTACCCAAAAGGCTTCATACTAATGGAGATATCATTCCCTTATAAACCCATGATCTTTTCCATGTGTTTTCTGACTATGTTTGAAACCTTGCAATCCTAACAGGTCAGCCTTCGAGTTGACCTTTTTGAACTCCGCATGATTAGGTGATTCTTCGGTTGTCCGGAGTTGAGTTCACCTGAACCCAACTCTGATCTTCTCCTCGAATGGGCTTCCTCCACGACTTCTCATCCCTTAGATGTTGTGCACGTACTTCTCGTCCACCGGTGTACTCTTCCACAACTTCTTATCCCTCAGATGCATTGAGCCTATCAGCTCCTTTCACCCTTCCATCCTTCTTACTCACTACATCTTCCACTTGACTTATTATGCTTGTAAGCTCCTGCACACTTAGACACAAGGATCAAATCACACAAGACCTAACTTGACTTGGTTAACCACATCAAAACCATCCCGGGGTATTTACAACTTCAATATATCAAATTGCAACATTGAATAAACACCTGCAGCGAGAGGTACTATTCTAAGAAAAAGTATATATCCTAAGACTCCTGTCGAGAAAGCCTAAATGAAGAAAAAACTATATGCAGTGTCATTGATAGTTTAATATATACTATATTGTATACTCATCCTGATATAAGGCATTTTCTTGGCTTAATTAACCATGTCTAGTCAAACTGAGAATTGAAATACTGGAAAATGATGAAAAGGATATTTAGATATCTTAAAGGGATAGCAGATTATTGTGTCTGCTTTCAAGGATCAAGCAGAGCCTGAAGGGCTACATAGATGTAGATTGGGCAGGAACCTTGATGATCGAAAATCTACATCTGGATATACCATATTGCTAAATAGTGGAACCATATCATAAAACAACAAGAAACAAGCTTGTGTAACATTATCGACAATGGAGACTAAGTATGTGGATTTTGTAGCGGTTGTGCAAGAAACTATTTGGCTAAGAAGGTTTTTGAAACATCTAAACATTGTTGAGGATAGTGGGAGTCATGTTACAATGTAACATGACAATCAAGCTGTTATAACTTTTTCTAAAGATCCTAAATGTCACAACAAAGACAAGTATATAGAAATTAAATATAATTTTATAAAGGATTTCATTGACAAGGAAAAAATAATTTTTTAGTTTATCCTTACACGAGATATGCTTACAAATCATTATACTAAGTCATTGACTAAAGAGTCATTTCAAGGACATGCGAAGTCTTTGAAACTTCACAAAATATAACACACTGTAAAGACAATTAGGGTGTGTTTGGTTCAAGTTATCCTATATAACCTTGGTTATGTGATTACTTGGTAATCACATAACCAAGGTTATGGGGAATAAAACATAACATGAAGTTGTTTGGTTCTTAGGTAATCAAATAAATTCTTATTTGTTTGGAGGTAATAGTCTATAACATAATATAATATTTTATCGTATTTCCCTTTAGTTCAATTTAAGTATAATGATATTATATGTTTATCTAAATTTAAATAACAAAACTAAGATAATGTTAGAGCAATGATAGGGAGAATGAAAATGGGAGAGTGAAAATCATAGTGAATGATGTGGCATGACGTGACACTTTACATGCACACGTCCGATTATCGCTTGGACACCATTGGTGCCCTTCGACCGCCATCCCAAATCAAACTATACCCTGGGGAGCACGGTGAATCCGTCGGAGATCGTGCATGCAAGGTGTCATGTCATTCACTATGATTTTCACTCTCCCATTTTCACTCTCCCAATCATTATTCGATAATATTATATACATATTGGTACCCCCAGTAAGTATAAAAAATTATATCAGTCGTCAAATCGACAATTATATTTTTTTAATTTCTAAAAATTAAAATATCAAAAAATATATAATATAAATAAATAAATAAAATTGGATTATTTTTTATTTTTTAGAATATGTTTAGATAATTTTATTAAATTTTAAATTAAATTTATTTAATTTTCTCTATTTAATTTATTAAAAATTTAATTAAATATTAAATTAAAAAAATATTCGCCAGCGACATCGACGTCGGTGTCGATGTCAATCGTCGGTGTCCGCATAGGCAACTGGCGTCCAACGCCGGCCGGATATCGACACTGATCGTCGAACGCTGTAGGTGTCGATCGTCGACGGCTGTAGGCACCGATCGCCAACGGCTACGGCTTGGCTGTCGGCGCCGACCGTCGGTGATCGGCGATCGGCGATCGGCGCTGATTGTCGGCCAACTGTCAAACCGCAACTTCATCATCACCACCGAAGTTCAATTCGAAGGATGAAGAAATACAGTCAAATGAAGAAGAAATTGCAAGACATACCATTGCAGTCTTTATTGAGGAGAAGCGACCTGAAGAAGAACTATTAGTAAAAAGGATATCCTCACTAGCAGTGCTTCCCATCAGGAGAACACCAGGAGCAGCAGGATATGATATTGCTATAACACATGCACAAGATATACCTGCTAAAGAAAAATCTTTATTGCAAACTGGCATCTGCATACAAATTCCCCAAAATACCTATGCTCGGATAGCTCCCAGATCCAGTGCGGCTTTAAGAGGTATTATTATTATGGTAGGCGTCATTGACTTTGATTACCGAGGAGAGGTAAAAATTATGGCTTTTAATACAACAGATAATGATATATTTCTAGAAAAACAGGAGTTCATCGCTCAACTCATCCTGGAACGGATCTCTACACCCGTTATCCGGGAAGTAGACATTTTGAGTTCTGTACCATTCCCGAAGAGATGATGCACACCATAGAGTGTGCGTCCACAGATCTGAAGAAGCAATACTAGTCACTAGCAATCAGGTGGATCGAGCTTTCATACAGCCTGAAAGCTACGCTCAACTACAAAGAAGTGGGATGCGCTTTCTACATATGGGTGTTATACAGGTGCGAATCCAAATCCTGCATCGACAGGAAGAAGGAACGCTTGCTCTCGTTGTCTTTCGAGACAATCGATGGCAAGGTGATCAAGCCATTTTCGCCACAATGGAAATTGACTTAACTTATGGAAGTCAACTAGTGTACGTTATCCCTGACACAATGCTTACAGTTTCTGACTTTTACAGAAATATACAAGTGTCTATTCTTACAAGGGGATATGAAAGCTGGAGAAATGGAGAAGCCAATTTACTCGTTACTCGGGGATTGGTAAGACGATTATCTTTAAAATCAGATACCACTCAGATTTGCAGAATACGTCATCTTTTCAAGAAACTTAGATAATGTACCAAAGAGAAAAGTACAAGACTAAATTACTAGAAAAGGAACTTAAAGACTTACAAATATTCAAACTTTTCTAGGCTCAAAGTAGAACTTGTACCGTGAGGCGGTGTGTGTTCTGCAATGAGAAACTAAGATGCTTATATAGAGCACAATAAGAAGTCAGGCTGTGAACCGGGTGCTCATTGGGCCCCATCGTCACTCACATGAGCCTTATCTCTTTGTACTCAGTGCCTTATTTTACAACTATGATCTTACAGATGGACGGTTCCTAGGGTTTGATTAATAAGCAAAGATCTTCTTGGATTTTAAGGGCCCACCATTGCTCTGCTTTTCATGGTGGTGTATCCTTTATTTTCTGGACAATTCCTTGCACGTGAATAAAGGCATTCAATAATGCTTCTTTAGTTTGCATCACTTCTGGTAAAGCGTCCTTGAAGTAAAGGTGGAGTCCTCTTTTGACTTGGCAGCGTCTGTTAAAGTCTTGTTCTTTTGCATTGATGATAAGCTTGAGTTCCCACAGACTATTGAGGAGATTCCTTGCTGCAGTGTTTTCGATGTCCTCAATGTGCTGTCGTTTGTCTTTTTCGAAGGGCGTATTAATGCTTGGCCCAATTCCTGTGGCGAGCTCTTCATATTGGTCCAGTAATGGATAAGGCCCGCAAGGTGCTGGGAAGCCTGAATATGAGGCCTGTCCTTCAGTTGCCCAAGTGTTACTTCGAAGTGGGTGAGTATAGTCAGGTCTACTTCGGATGGAATCCATGGCCCTGTAACAAAGCAGACAAGTCTAGATAAAGCATCAGCCAAATGATTATCTTTACCGTCAATGTGTTGAAACTGGACAGAGATGCCAAGGCCGATAATAAAATCAGTAAAGGCTATCCAGCGGACACGAGAAGGCTTATTCTGTGCAGTTTTGTTGAAGAAGCTTATAATTGCTTGGCAATCAGTTCTAATTAAAAGCTCTTCTTTATCAAGATAATATATCTTAAAACTATTCATGCTATTCATAATGGCATGAATTTCCGCATCTATGGTGGATTTTGGTGGGGAGAATTTCCCACTTGTATATGCACAGATTAATTCTGAAGACTTTGGGTCAAACTTTTGGGGTTTCCATTTGAGAATTCCACCTCATCCTTCCATGCAGCCATCTGATTCAATAATAACAAAACAGCTTGCAGGGGGTATTGCTAAATCTGGAAGATTTTTGACCATTGTCTTCACCTTTTCTATTAGTGCCCAATCCTGAGTATTCATTCGCTTTTCTCCATTTGGAGATGTCTTGGAATATAAAGGACCTAGTATTTTACCCAGATTAGGGATGTAAGAGCGGGCATAATTAAGAATCCCAAGCCAAGTTCGCAATCCTTTTGTGGTCTGGAGGTCTTTGTCATCAAAATCAGCAATCTTTGAAATTATATGTGTTTGCAACTTGATTATTGAATTCCCAATAGTAGCTCCCAAAAACTCTATTGTTGGGCTACCAATTTTCATTTTTGTTGGGCTTAATATTAGTCCATTCTGCTGGCAGATTTTTAATAGGATCTTGAGATGCTCCCTATGCTCTTCCTCATTTTCTGAAAAGACCAATATATCGTCAATATAAACTGCTATGAATTTTTCAGTACCTTTGAAGCAGTTGTCCATTTTGCGCTGAAATACAACTGGAGCATTTTTAAGACCGAAAGGCATAACAAGCCATTCAAAAAGACCATCAGGAACCCAGAAGGCTGTCCATTGTACTGATTCTGGATCCATAGCCACTTGATGAAAGCCACTTTTGAGGTCAAATTTTGAATAAATTCTGCTTCTGCCAACTCGATGTATTATAGTATTAATTCCAGGAAGGCTATACTGGTCTTTGTGGGTATTGTCATTCAATCTTTTATAATTAAAGACCATCCGTTCTTTACCTTTGGTCTCTTTTCCTGTCTTTGGATCAACCATTGTACCAGAATATACTATAATTGCAGTAGTCCTATGACGGCTGGTACTGGGTCTAATAACTTTGAGATCCAATAAAGACTCAATATGTCTTTTAAAAGAATCCTGCATCTGGGGTGTAACGTGCTTTAAAGGCTTATCTTCAATTGTTAAATCAGGATTTTTGATATCAAGCTTGCATGTGACCTTGTTTGATCCCCAGTATTTCATGGGATTGTCCCCAATATAACCAGTATTAGTTAGGTCTGCAATTAAATCTTGCAAATATTGCCCGGGTTGCCATAAACATACTTGCTCCTGAATTTGATTATACTCTTCTTCTTCAAGTTCCAATTCTTCAATCATAGGAGCTGTAGGAACCATTTGTTGAGTGTGAATAGTAGTAACATTTTTATTAAATGTTACCTCATTTCCTTCAATACGAACTCCTCCATTCATGGCTCTAATAAAATTGCAACTAAGAATCATAGTAATATTTCCTCCCAATGTAAGAGGGAAAGCATACGTATATGGTATACGGAATTGATGATCCCCTATCTTCATGTTACCATACTTCAGCTTTTTATTAGCAGTTGTCTTGGAATTAATTCCGCTAAAATTGACAATAAATGTATTATCTTCAATAGCTAGGGGAGGTATTGATACCTGATCAATACAGCAGGTTGTGGCGCCTGTATCTAGGATGGCATTGACCTTGAAGCTTTCTATTCCTGGAATATATAGTTCCACCACCAAATTGAAAAGACCATTTGTTTTGAGCTTTGGCTGCTTTGCTTCTTCAATAGAGAAAACCTTTTCTTTCCCTGAATCTATTAAAACATGTACTTCCTCTTCAGGATATGAAGGTTCCGACATATGTACTTCTTCTTCAGGATATAAAGATTGATCTTCTTCGTGGTTCTCCAGTCTTTTCTTCAAATCTTTATTTTCCATCTCTAAAAGGTCAATCTTGAGTTGGAGTTCTTCATTTTCTGTATCAACTTCCTGTTAGTGATATGAGAGAAGTGTCCTAAGGCAATCGCCTTATGATTGTAAACATTTATTTTAATAAATGATAATTCACTATTTGAGTATACATGTTTGTGTATTTGATTGGGATCTTAAACTCATCTACTGAATGACCACAATACAACTCACAGCATAAGAGAATTTGTGATGAGATCACAACTTGTGATTATCTCTATATGTGCAAATGTGATGTATTGAAAATATCCCTAGTCGATGAATTGATAAAAACGGACATTGTCAATTCTGTTGAGACTAGCATGGGTTATTCTCTAATCAGCTGATTCTCACTGGCTGGTGACATTGGGATGTCCGGAGATAAACATGGATGCTAGTTAAGGGAACTAGTTCATTGGAGTGACTAGCTGTAAAACTTCATATGGTTATCTATATAGATATGTCAATGAAGTTCTTACTGCAGCTTAAGTGCGATGTTCCTTTGACTTGCGGTGTTCAAGTCATCTTGGTCATGAAGACTTATACTTTAACATCTTAAGCAAGCATCTCCAAGGAGGTGTGGACCCAGGATGATTGGGTATGAGCCGAAGTGCCCGAAGATGTTTGAACAGCCTACAAAGGATTCACCACTCCTTGCGAGGAGATGTATACCCAGGCCTATCGTCGGATTGTTACTCAAAACCTCTGGCCAGAGTATATCATGTTTAGAGTGCGAGTCTCTTAAATACATGAGAGTAATTAGAAATCTAAAGGACGAGAAAGACACTACTTGGGCTAGGTGTGACATAGTCAGCCTAGTGGGGACTGACACACACAGACCATGTCCTGAACCAAGTGGGTATAAGATGGTGAAGGGAATGGGGCACGATTCATTAGAGCTGCTGAAGGGTTTCGGAATTACTTCTGAGGTCAAACCATCGATCTTTCGATTAGTTGGGGATCATGATGTACTACTAGGTGCCACTCATGATCGTTCTATAATTAATGGGTTAATTATAGACGGCCAACATAAATCGAAAGCCTATTTAGTCACACGTACTACGAGTAATCCGAGGGATTTAAAACGAGTTAAAAATTAGATTTTTCGATCAAGAGAAATAAGTCGAATCTGAGTTAATCAGAGGCGCAATGGAAGCTAAAAAAATGGCTAAGTCTTTTGAATGCTTTTTAGGCGAATTAAATGAGTTTAATTCGCGGTGGTTCGTTTTGTGTTGGCCGGCCAAAGAGGGTGCCAAACCTCCTTGGGTTGGCCGACCACCTATTGGGGAGAAAACCAATTAATTTTGGTTTAATCAATAAAATAAATCTAGCGCGATTTATTTTATAAATTATGGATAAATAAATTTGTATAAAGAAATTTATATAAATAAATTTATAAAAATTTATTCTTTTTATGGAAGTTAAAATAATCCATGAATTGGTTTATTTTAATTTTATAAAATTAATTATGAATTGATTTTTCCATAATAAGAAAGTTTATAAATTTCTTATAAAATTTTATTCCATAATTTAAAGAGAAGAATAATTTGTTTTATTATAAATTAGTTATAATAAGACTAGGCTTAACGGAATAAGTCATAAGAAATTTTATAAGATAAAATTCTTATGATAACTAATTCCGTTAATTCTGTTAAAGAGGAGACTTAGCGAGGGAGAAGCAACTATATAAGGAACCATAGGCAAGCCTTGGATTCCTAACTAATCAATTGAGTATTGATATAGAGCTCCCTCTCTCTCTCTCTTTTATTCTCTTCTCCTTCCCTTCTCCCCACCTAGGGCCGGCGCCCACCTTGAGGCATCTAGGGCTGGCGCCCCTCTTGAGTGTTATGGCCGGCACAACTCCTCCCATAGAAGGTGGTTGCCGTGAGCTTCAAGAAGAAGGAGAAACGAAACAAGAAGAAGAAGAAGCGGATAGCGACTCCTCTCTTCTCGGAATTCGATTCCGTTTCTTTGTTGATCAGTTTCCCTTTCCTCTCTTGTTCCTTTAGTTGTGCCTTCCGAGGATCTAGTAGTTCTCGTCAGCACAAAACTCATGACTTTGCGAAGTCATCCCGAAGAGAACTCGGCGTGGACGCGAATAGAGGCGGAGCTTCCAAGGGACACTACGGTTGGATCTCGTCCCTTACTTCGAGTTACGAGAGGTACTTAGTAAATTAGTTTACTTTTCCGCAATGTTTTAATTTATGATTATGTCAACACATCATAAGGTTGCATGCTAGATACGCGGTTAAAATAATTTAGGAAATTATTTTATGCTAATTCTTCCGCTGCACGTAAAAATTTAAAATTTTACGAACCCGTATCCTTGTCGACATGCACCCGGTCCCAACACTTCCAATTTGTCAGCACTATGGGCTCTAAGCATTTCTGCTTCCTTGACAGTGAATTCTTTCTTTAGAGTTTCTATCTGGATGTCTGCCAATAATTTTGTGCTGGCCACCTCTTGTTTTAGTCTTTCTATTTCTGCTCTTGCCCATGTAATATAATTTTGCTGTTCTTGAATCAAATTAGTGGGGGAGAAAGGAGTTGGGACTGACCTTTCAACGGGAATACTCATGTCAAAGTACTGCAATGCATACGGTGCCTTTGCATGGTCTCTCTTTTGCAACAGGTACATTTTTGATGGGAAGGTTGTATTCCCCCATTGATTTCCCATATATGATTACAATCATGTTGTTCCTTGGGAATTTTGACCATTGGCTGCCATCCTTTTGTTTTCCCTATCATATAGGAGTTTGTTTGTTCTATGAAAACAAATAAAAACTCATGATTTAGGATGGTGTTCACCTGATGTTCTTCTCCTTCAGAGATACTGTAAATAGCGTCTGATGGTTCATCTCCTTCCTGTACCGAAAGTATTTCATAATCATCAGGTATTTCTAGCCCTTCAAATAAGGCTACTCTTTTTGTATTCTTGTATTCCTTTGGGCAGTCTCGGGCAAAATGGCCTTCTTCACCACATAAGAAACATTTGCATTTTTTGTTGCGAAGTAGGTGCTTCTTCTTTTCTATTCTGGCATGAGTTTGATGAGGCTTACCTTTGTAGGTAGTGGACCTTCGAAGCCCATATTTCTTTTTAGGGTCTTTGTAGTACCCTGGAATAGGCATTTGACTACAAAATGATAAATCCTTGAGAGATCTGCTAAAGGCGGCTTTCTTGCATTCTTCCTCAAGGTATTTATAGGTAAATAATACCCGAGGGTGTACCCCTGTGGTATTCCCTTGATATTTTGCTTCAAATGCTGCTTTGATTCTTCGTCCCAATTCTCCAGGAAGCTTTAGCCAAAATTTTTCAGATAGCTCTGGCCCAGTAAAGAGTCTTCCTGTTTTTGCAGCAAGATTCATATAATCAGTCATGAAGGGAATGAGATCTTTTACCTGAGGACAGGTGAGTCGTTCCAGATCTCTATAAGCCCTATCTTGCATATCAGTGGATCCTTGGAATGGGTCTTCTAATAAGAATACTCTTCGTATTTGAGAAATTATATTTTGAGTGTCATTCCTTCCATCACTGGCGTTGATAAGTTCCTGATATTCATTGGGGTAAGTCATTCGCCACTGGATCCATGTTAATCTTTCTGTTTCACCAAGTAAGTTTTCAATATACTCTGCTTTGTCCTGCGGATCAGTAAAATTTTGTAGAGCTACTATATTCTTTGTGATCGCCTCCCATCTGAGGAAAACATCTTCCACACGATGCAGCTGAGGAGGGAGTGTTAAAATAGCTCCAGTTTGTTGTTGTGCTGTTGGTAGGTTCCACCATTCGGAGTTTTCATTGCGTTTAAAATGCCTTCTAGTGTCTGGTGGTATTGCGACACTAATTGGTTCTTCCTTAAAGGTCCTGTTGGGAGGATATCCCACAGGGTTCATTGTGACATCTTCTGGTGGCCTATAGTTGGATGCAGCTTCTTGAGAGTAAATCTGCTCTTGTAATTGTTGTAGCCTGGGATAGTCAAAAACCCAATCTTCTTTGGGAATCCCGGAAGAACTTGCTGCTGTATTAGTTGTGGCAGCGAATATATTATGCTCATTTCCACCACCTTCTGCGAACGGATTGATAAATTCGTCTTCAGAGGTAGGAGATAGAGGTTTCTCCTGTAAAGCTAGATACTGCAAATAGTCAAGATAATCATCATTGGAGTTATCATCATCAGTGAAAACACATAAGAAATGCGTAGAATTTTTGGAAGATGATGATGCAGAGGAGGATTGAGCCTTTATACTGTCTTGCTTCATGTTATCTAGCTCTTGTTGTAATTTCCTTCTATATTGTCTGGAGTTTCGAAGCATTCATTCAGTAGTTGCTATGTAGTATTGCATGTTGGGTGGTCCGTCAAGGATCTGTTGATAGGCATCTTCTTTATAGAATTTATGTTGAGCAATCCTGTATTCTCTTGCTTCTTTTCTAGTTTGAAGGATACCTTTGCCTTTATCCTTGAAGGTAGAATCCTTTGATGTCATTCTCTGTGGCACGGCTTCCTTTGCTGGTGCTACATAAAATTCATATTCTTCAGCATACTCCTCGTCACTGCAACAGTAATGACAGCCGGTACATTGAGGATTTGCTATAGTTTTGGAACAAATATGCCTTGTTGTTGTGGAGCCAAAACCAGAACAACCGCGAGGAGTGGAACTCAAAATGTCTACTTCCCGGATAACGGGTGTAGAGATCCGTTCTAGGATGAGTTGAGCGATGAACTCCTGTTTTTCTAGAAATATATCATTATCTGTTGTATTAAAAGCCATAATTTTTACCTCTCCTCAGTAATCAGAGTCAATGACGCCTCCCATAATAATAATACCTCTTAAAGCCGCACTGGATCTGGGAGCTATCCGAGCATAGGTATTTTGGGGAATTTGTATGCAGATGCCAGTTTGCAATAAAGATTTTTCTTTAGCAGGTATATCTTGTGCATGTGTTATAGCAATATCATATCCTGCTGCTCCTGGTGTTCTCCTGATGGGAAGCACTGTTAGTGAGGATATCCTTTTTACTAATAGTTCTTCTTCAGGTCGCTTCTCCTTAATAAATACTGCAATGGTATGTCTTGCAATTTCTTCTTCATCTGACTGTATTTCTTCATCCTTCGAATTGAACTTCGGTGGTGATGATGAAGTTGCGGCTTGGTAGTTATCAAACTGTAGTGAAATTCTTCCATCAAGCAGGTTCCTTGTATTGACTTCTGTGGGCTGCATTGGTATATTTACTGTCGACTGGCGAATGATCCAGTTATGTCCTAGGACATCCCTGGTGTTGTAGCTTCTTCCTGGACCATCCGTTGCACATCTGGAGGATCTGAACTACCACAAGGCAGATCCTGACCCCAGATCATCATCAAAAAAGTTTGGCTCAAATCAGACCAAGATCTACCGTTGGATCTCCTCCGATCAATCTGGGCCGTCCGTTGATTACTATTTCATCAAAAAAACGCAGCAGTTCTCAGCGTCGCGTTTCCTCGCCGCAGTTCCTTCTTCTTCGTTTTTCTTTGCATTTTCTTCAGCAATTTCTTCATCCAAGGGGCGCGACCCCTCAATTCCAACTACAGTTCATCATCTGAATCTTTGGAAGAAGGCATCGATCAAGAATTCTTCTCAAATTCCATCTGGACAGAGCTTGTTGAGGGTTTCGCAATCTTTGTGGTCCGAGCACTGAGATCTTCACCACAATCCATTTCCAATGATCTGAGGCACTTGTAGGGGTTCTCAGGTGACCTCAGGTTGTTTCCAAATCACCATCGCAGCTCCACAAACGAAGATTGAAGCATTTGGATTGGAATTCTCCCAGCTGAAGTAGTTTGAGCAGATTTGATGAATTGAAGCTTAATTCCACTGATTTGCTGTGCCTAGGGGTTCGAAGCCGGCTCTTGATTGACAACCAAGAAGATTTTGAGCTCGTGAAAGATTGAGGAGTAGTTTAATTGATTTAAATTCATGTTTGTAGCTTAGATTTCATTTCTGCTCGAATTCTGTTCTGAATTTCTTTTTTTTTTCAGTTACTGCACTTTACGTTCTTAAGTTGTTTAACTGTAAGTTAGCTTCAATTCTTCAAGTCAAATAGTTTAGGAAGTTTGTTAGTGCTAAATTGAATGTTATTTCAGCTTATTTCTTTGCCAAATTGTTGCGTGCCAACTACATAGCTGTGTGCCATTTCATTTCTGCAATTTCTGAATTAGTTGCTGCAATCTCCTTGTTTGGACCGTTTCTTTCTCAATTTGAGGCTCATCCTTGAGTGACAGCAAGGACTCGTGAGCTGAGATGAGAGATTGAAGCTTGCTTAGTCGAATTCCATTGTAATTAGCTTTAGTTTTTGAATTCTGCAATTGTTCTGTTTTGATTGTCGATTCAGCCATCTAGTTTCGATTTCTGACTTTGTTTCTGCCATAATTAAGTTTTGAATCTTCAAGTTAGTTAGCTAATGAGTGTGTTTAGTGAACAAGCAACTCAGTTTCAATTAGTTTTACATATCGGCAATTGCGTATCAATTTTTGCCCTTGCGTATCCAGTTTTCCAAGCTGCGTAACAGCCCTTTCCCAGTGCGTGCCAAGTATCGTTTCAGATTTTTACAAGTTCATTTGAATTCAGTTGTGTTCACTTGAATTTCTGCCATTGCAAACCATATTTAGTTTCTGATTTTGTTTCTGCACAGCTATGTCTGCATTCATATTTCTGCATTTCTGCATTCTTGTCCATTTCTGAAATTCCTGCACGTTATACAATTCTGAAGTTTCAGCGTATTCCCTGAGTATCAAGCTGATAGAACCTGCCTTTGTATCAAGAAAAGAGTAAACATTGATGGGAATCCAGTAAACTTACCTTCAGCAAACTATTGCACTAAATTCTGAGCTTCCAATGGCATTCGGCAGATTTTGAACTCCCCAATCCATTTCCATTTCTGTCTCTGATAATTTCTGAACATTACAGCTAGGTTAAATTCCTATTGGTTCGCATCAGTTAATAGAGTTTCAGTTGGTTTTCCAGCCTTGCGTGCCAAGTTCAACTACTGAATTATTCATTTACTCAAAAAGTCTGCATTTTGTTGTTGTTTATCAATAAATTGCTTCACATCTACTTACCTCACATCAGCTGTTTCCCATCAACTTAGAGTTCTGCATTCAGCTAAATTCTCGGCACATTAGACTTCCTTGTCTACATATCCAAGTGCCTCATTTCAGCACTTTGTATCAAGTGAAATTTTCAGTTTTGAGTGGTACCAAGTTGAGCTAAATCTTTAGTGAGTTCTTGCCTTTACTTTAAGTCCCATTCGCATTGAAATTGTTACTGTCATGTACCCTCACTCCCTGCATTCGATTTTTGAATTCTGGATTCATTACTGCATTTGACAGTTTGAGAATTGAGGCTGAAAGGGTCCGAATCATTGCTGAATATCCTATTTTGTGTTCTGAAACCTTGCATGCTAAATCTGCATTGAGTGTCTTGATATATTTCTGCAGTAGATGTGTTGTCTCATTTATGTATCAACATCTACAGTAATTTGCTACTGAATTGATCAGTATTCAGCTTGCTAATGCATTGACCTTTTCCAAGGCTAAATTGATCATGTCTAGTGCTTGCACTTAGTACCATTTTGTCACAGAAATTTGTTTTCTTTCCATATCAGTTTGTTTAGTTGCTGCATTTGATATCATGGTGTTTCATTAGTCTCTCATTGAACCCAAACTCGAGTTTTATTTGAAACCCAAAATTATTAACGACACCTAAATACAAGCGCGAATCAAATAAACCTTCAACTAGTCCCTGAGAAAAATACTGTAACGCCCCAAAATTCTCATTTTTAGTTCTTAAAGTCCTTAGAATTATTTAAAAATGGTTTAGAAATATTCTAGATATTTTTAGGAATTTTTAGAATATTTTTATGGAATTTTCCGAGTCCGTTTAGTATTTTAAAAAAAAGAGAAAGAAAAGAAAAAGGAAAAAACCACTTAAGGGCAGCCGGTAGTTCGAACCCGCGACCACCCCGTAACCAGAAACGAGCGCAAACCAGCTGGGCTAGGGTATCAAGCACAACAAGGGATGGAGAGAAGTATATTTAAGGGGTAGTTAGGTCGATCCGCCCCATAGGTATAAATAGATGATTTAAGAGAGAAGTTTTATTTTCTCTCAAACCCTCTCCCTCTCCCAAGTTGCGCCGACCCCTCTCCCTCTCCTCTCTTGTGCGCACGCCACACCAAGCCCTAGAGGGCCGGCCAAAGCTCTTCTCCAAGAGATATTCCTATATTCGGGATCCCCGCGACGAGAGGAACGCGTAGGCGCGAAGAATTCTCCGAGATCTCAAGTTTCTTCCGAGCTCTAGACGTCAATCTTGGTTGTAAGTCCAAGACATCAATGTAAGTACTGCTCACCTGCAGTAAGAGGCGGTTTTTCCACAAGAATTTCCCTTAAAAGTTTTTAAAAGAGATATTTCCTTCTTGTTAAGATTTTTGCATGTGATCTTAGTTCATTATATGCTTATATATATTTTATTGAGTACCCTATATGAGGTTAGGGTCCAAGAGAAGCTATGAGAAAAGAAAAGAAAAGATAAAGATAAGAAAAGAAAAGGCCAAGGCCTTAAGAAATCCCCAAAAGTCAAGACTTAGGAATTTTAGCACGCAAGGTGCTCGAGAAAATGCCAAGGCATTTACAGATAAGAAAGAAAAGAAAGAAAAACTATTTTATTTTCTAAGGCCAGTACCCGGCGTCCAAGGGCGTCGTTAAAGAAATCCAGGTGTCCAATTCCAAGGTCTTGGCCCTGGTAGACCAAGGTCTGCTCTATTAGGATTGGTGGCTCGCTACCCCAACCTTTTAGGGAACGCGCATGAGATGGTACTTACGTCTTCAGTGGATCCAAGTGATTAGTATTTTCAAGTATATGCTTTAGCAAAGTTTTCTAAAGTTTAAGAAAGTTTTCAAAAGTTAAAGAATAGCTAAAGTTTCAAGTTGAGCCAAGAAAAGTAAATTGAGATTTATTATTGCTTGAGTATGCATGTTTTGAGTTATACATGTTCTTAGTTTTCTTTCAAGCATATTAGTATCTCATATGATTTCATATTGTTCTAGAACATGTTTGCACTTTTCGAGATTTTGTGAGCTAGATAGTACTTACTAAGCTTTTTGCTTACTAGTTGCATTTCCTCTTATTGCAGATAAAGGTAAAGGCAAGCAATTCTGAAGGAAGGCGACGAGGCGGTGCTGAATAAAGTGTGTGTGGTGGCTGACTTTGGAGAGATCTTTGAGACGAGACAATTTAACTATCCAAATTACAATGTTATAGTTTATTCAATTTCAAGTTCTTATTTTATGGAGTTTATCGAACATTTAAGTTTTGGATAGTTTTACATACTCAATTTCGTAGAGTAAAGATTCCATGTCATTTCTTTAGCCTACATATTCCTATGATTGCATTGGATGAGTAGAAATGTGAGTAGTTGGAGATATTGATACTTTGTTAGAGAAATAGATGCATGCGCCAAGATAGTATCAATTTCTCTTTGAATTAAGTTTTTATTGCTTAAATATGTCTAGAAAAGTTGCCTTCATATTCCATAATGCTTTAGCAATGTTATAGAATCTTGCATGATGAGTTTAAATGGTTAGAAGTAAAGTTTGGTACAAACTCTAGACTAAAGTTTTATATAGTTTTTCATAACTTGCTAAATCTCGCAAAAGTCCTAAATTCAAGTTTATGGATTCATTTTGATTGGCTAAATTGTTTAGAAAACTGGCATAGAGTATAGAAATGGTATCATAGTTTTATATGGCTCGAAAATACATGATTGGTGGACCTTTGAAGCAAGTGCCGAAACCTGAATTTCAGATTTCAGGCCTATCAGTCGACTGATACAGTATCAGTCGACTGATACCCGATAGATGAGTTGGGCGAGGCAAGCTTCAATGAGTATCATCTTGCGAGCTTTTGAGAAGGAAAGTATGATATGGTATCGTGCATGACTACTTAAGATAGAATATCATTGTTAGATGAATTTAAAAGTTAAAAAAAAAAAAGATTTCCGCATTTTTATTAGTCGTGCATTAGAGTAGAGAAGTAGACAGAAGTAACGATCCGTCTAAGGCAGAGAAGGCGGGTCGCTACAGGTGGTATCAGAGCAGTTCCCATTCTCCAGCATCACACACACATCAGCATCAACCTTGCCGTCTTCAAGTAAGAAAGCTTTAAGTTTCAGTTTTTCTATTGCTCCTTTATTTAATTGCAGTATAGAGAAATGCTTAAGTACTACTCACATGTGCATAGAACAAGGAAGCATGTTTAATCCCTTAGTATCACGAAATCATGTTTAATCCCTAGAATGGATATTAGATTTCTAAGTAAGAAGACAAGTTTATACCTAGAGATGTAGTAGTGATTTCTTGTTCCCTTATGCATTATTAGATGACAAGAAGAGGCCGAGCTCCTAATGCTAATAATAGAACTCCAGTTCAAGATAACAATGAGCCTGGCACAGAACAGCCAAACCTGATGGCAGTCATTGCTCAAATGCAAGCTCAGATTACAGAACAACAGAAGACCATCGCCACACTGATGGCGAATCAGCACCCAGTGCCCCTACACCACCCACAGCAGGAGTGGGAACTCCAGTGGTGGATGAAGTTCCATCTGTCACACAGGAGACCCCTGCCGTGAACCGAAGACAAGAAGCATACCTCGTCCAGTGGCAGAGGCTGAAACCCGAAAGCTTCTCAGGCACGACTGAGCCCTGGGATGCCCAGGCTTGGTTCAAGACTTTAGAGAGCACGATGGAGCTTCTTGACTGGCCAGAAGTCGAGAAGGTCAAATGTGCCTCCTTCTGCCTAACTGGAGATGCTCGTATGTGGTGGGAGCGAGTCAAGAGTAAGAAGATAGTCAACCAGATGAGCTGGGCAGATTTTGAGCACGAGTTCTATGAGGAATTTTTCCACATGAAGGTTACCAACAAGCACTTCGAGGACTTCATGGAGTTCAGACAGGGTAGCCTACCAGTGGGAGAAGCAGTCGCAAAGTTCAATAAACTAGCTCGCCTCTGCCCAGAGCTAGTCAGCACAGAGAAGGAGCGAGTCAGACTGATGCTCTGCATGCTGAACCCTGAGATAGCACTCAACGTGAACAGCGGGATGCACCGACCCCAGACCAGCGAGGAGTTGGTCAGTAGTGCTCTAATCTCAGAGCACTACCTGAATAGCATCAAGGCACAGCAAGCACAGCAGAAGCCAGTCCTGATGGAGAACAAGACAATAGGAGGCCAGAAGCCTCAGCCAAATAGCCAGAACTGGAAGAACAAGAACCACAAAAGGAAGCAGTGGCCTGGCAGCCAGAAAGGAAAACCAGAGAATAAGCAAGCTAGGTATCCACCTTGTCCTAAGTGTGGGAGGAACCATCCAAGAGCATGCCTTTTGGGTGTAACTGGATGCTATTCATGTGGACAAGAGGGACACAGATCCAAAGACTGCCCAAACAAGTTCAAGGTACTTCCTCAGCAGTCCGTACAGTATGGAGGCCAGCCTCAGTTACATTACATGCCTACTATACTGGAGGGACCTCAGATCAGTCAAGGAGGGTTGGAAGCAGCACCAGTTCCAACCAATGCCAGAGTCTTTGCCCTCACGAAGGAAGAAGCTGCCAGCGCCTCCACGGTCGTAACAGGTCAAATAGTTATTTTTCAGCATTTAGCTACTACACTGTTTGACACTGGGGCGACCCATTCTTTCGTATCAGTACCTTTTGCTAGTAAGTTACAGGTGCCTGCAGAGAGTTGGGAGTCCAGATTCCTGACAACTCTCCCTTCAGGGGAAATCATGGAGTCCACCCAGAGGCTCCGGGCTGTGCCAATCAAGATTTCAGACCGAGAGCTATATGTCGATCTGATAGTCCTTGCGATGCAGGACTTCGACATCATACTGGGCATGGATTTCCTCAGTAAGTACAGCGCTTCAGTGGACTGCCGTAGAAGGAAGGTGGTTTTCAGCCCAGAAGGAGAACCACCATTCGAGTTTCAAGGAGCCCCAAGGAGGAAGACTCAGAAATTTCTCTCAGCCTTGGCAGCCCACCAGATGCTAGAGCAAGGGTGTGCTGGTTTTCTTGCACACATAGTGGAATCAGAAGCAAAGGAAGAACTCAAGCAGGAGGATGTACGGGTAGTCTGCGAATATCCAGAAGTGTTCCCAGAAGAATTACCTGGACTACCTCCCAACCGAGAAGTGGAATTCGAGATCGAGCTAGTGCCCGGTACCGGTCCGGTCTCGAAGGCCCCATATCGTATGTCTCCAGCAGAGTTGAAGGAATTACAAGAGCAACTCCAGGAGCTACTAGACAAGGGCTTCATTCGCCCGAGTCATTCACCCTGGGGAGCTCCTGTACTTTTCGTCAAGAAGAAGGATGGGTCTATGCGTCTGTGCATAGACTACAGAGCTCTGAACAAGGTGACCATCAAGAACAAGTACCCCCTTCCTAGAATAGATGATTTATTTGATCAACTCAAAGGGGCTACAGTGTTCTCGAAGATAGACCTGCGTTCTGGGTATCATCAGCTAAAGGTTAAAGAAAGTGACATCCCCAGGACGGCCTTCAGGACAAGATACGGCCACTACGAATTTGTAGTAATGCCTTTTGGAGTAACCAATGCTCCAGCAGTCTTCATGGAGCTGATGAACCACATCTTCAGGGAGTATCTCGATAAATTCGTCATTGTATTTATTGATGATATTCTCATATACTCACAGACTCCAGAGGACCATGCTACACACTTGAGGATAGTGCTGCAGATCCTTCAGCAGGAGAAGCTCTATGCAAAATTCTCAAAGTGTGAGTTTTGGCTAGATCAGGTGACCTTCCTAGGTCACATTGTATCCAAAGAAGGTATTCAAGTTGATCCAGCCAAGATAGAAGCAGTCAGCAACTGGTGTAGACCCAAGAATGCCAGTGAGATCAGAAGCTTCTTAGGCCTGGCAGGATATTACAGAAAATTTGTGGAGGACTTTTCCAGGATAGCCTCTCCACTCACAGCCTTGACCAGAAAGAACAAGAAGTTTGAATGGTCAGATAAATGCGAGCACAGTTTTCTAGAGCTGAAGAAGAGACTGACCAGTGCTCCCATCCTGACTGTTCCAGAGAGTGACAAGGCCTTTGACATCTACAGTGATGCATCCAAGATGGGCCTTGGAGCTGTCCTCATGCAAGATGGTAAAGTAATAGCATATGCCTCCAGACAGCTCAAGGACTATGAGAAGAATTACCCTACCCACGACCTTGAGCTAGCAGCTGTGGTTTTTGCACTGAAGCTCTGGAGACACTACCTGTATGGAGTGCAGTGCAGAATCTTCACAGACCATCAGAGTTTGAAGTACTTCTTCACTCAGAAGGACCTGAATATGAGGCAGCGCAGGTGGCTAGAGTTGGTCAAAGATTATGACTGTGAAATCCTCTACCACCCAGGTAAAGCTAATAAAGTGGCAGATGCACTGAGCAGAAAATCCTGTGCAGCACTGATGTCCTTATCATCACTGTCTCTACCACTTCAGAAAGAAATAAAGGATTTTGGAGTCGAGGTAATAATTGGGCAACTTTCTGCATTGACTCTAGAGTCAACCCTGCTTGTGGATATACAAGAAAGCAAAGTCAAGACCCAGAAATCCAGAAGATCAAGCAGGGGATCCAAGAGGCAGAAAATTCAGAGTTTCGAGTATCAGATAGTGGCATCCTCTATCTTGGAGACCGCCTTTGCGTCCCCAATGATGAGGAACTAAGAAAGAATATTTTAGAAGAAGCCCACAGTACCCCGTACTCTATGCATCCTGGTTCTACCAAGATGTACCAAGATTTAAAGAAAGGATTCTGGTGGTCTGGACTCAAGCGAGACGTGGCCAGATATATCAGTACCTGCTTGACCTGCCAGAGAGTCAAAGCAGAGCACCAGAGACCAGGAGGAGTTCTGCAGCCCTTCCCATTCCAGAGTGGAAGTGGGAAGAATATCCATGGATTTATCACAGGTCTCCAAGACCACCCATGGACACGACGCAATTTGGGTGATAGTGGACAGATTGACCAAGTCTGCCCACTTCCTAGCCATCAAGTTATCGCATTCGGTAGAGCAGTTAGCACAGCTGTACGTGAAAGAAGTAATCAGGCTTCACGGAGTTCCGAAGTCGATCGTGTCTGACAGAGATGGGCGGTTCACCTCCCATTTTTGGAAGTGTGTTCAGGACGCCCTAGGCACCAGACTTCAGTTCAGCACAGCTTTCCATCCCCAGACAGATGGACAAACAGAGAGAGTAAATCAGATTTTAGAAGACATGCTCAGGGCTTGTGCATTGGACTTTAAAGGTAGTTGGTGCAAATTTCTGTGCTTAGCTGAGTTTGCCTACAACAATAGCTATCAGGCCACCATCAGGATGGCACCTTATGAGGCATTGTATGGCAGGAAATGCAGATCACCCATATGTTGGCAAGAAGCTGGTGAGAAGAAAGAGATGGAGTCGGACTAGGCAGCCAGACTGAGCTTATAGATGAGACCGCTCAGGCTATCCAGACGATCCGCCAGAGGATTGAGACTGCCCAGAGTAGACAGAAAAGTTATGCTGACACACGCCGTAGGCCACTTGAATTCCAAGTTGGAGATTCAGTATTTCTCAAGGTCGCTCCCATGAAGGGAGTGGTGAGATTTGGCAAGAAGGGCAAGCTAAGTCCTCGCTACATAGGACCCTACAAGATCATAAAGAGGGTTGGTAAGGTAGCATATGAGCTGGACTACCAGAGGATATGTCAGCTATCCACAGTACCTTTCATGTCTCTATGCTAAAGAAGTGTATTCACGACCCTAGCCAAGTGATTCAGCCTCAGTCAGTACAGATCCAAGAAGATCTTAGTTATGAGAGCAGACCGACACAGATAGTGGACAAAGCAGTTAAGAGATTAAGAAACAAAGAAGTGCCACTAGTGAAGGTCATCTGGCAGAATCAAAAGCATGAAGAGGCTACTTGGGAACGTGAGGACAGCATGAGAGAGAGATATCCAGAATTATTCTAAGTTCGAGGACGAACTTTTCATAAGGTATGGGGGATTGTAACGCCCCAAAATTCCCATTTTTAGTTCTTAAAGTCCTTAGAATTATTTAAAAATGGTTTAGAAATATTCTAGATATTTTTAGGAATTTTTAGAATATTTTTATGGAATTTTCCGAGTCCGTTTAGTATTTTAAAAAAAAGAGAGAAAGAAAAAAAAAGGAAAAACCACTTAAGGGCAGCCGGAGTTCGAACCCGCGACCACCACGAGACCAGAACGAGCGCGACCAGCTGGGCTAGGGTATCAAGCACAACAAGGATGGAGAGAAGTATATTTAAGGGTAGTTAGGTCAATCCGCCCCATAAGTATAAATAGATAATTAAAGAGAGAAGTTTTATTTTCTCTCAAACCCTCTCCCTCTCCCAAGTTGCGCCGACCCCTCTCCTCTCCTCTCTTGTGCGCACACCACACCAAGCCTAGAGGGCCGGCCAAGCTCTTCTCCAAGAGATATTCCTATATTCGGGATCCCCGCGACGAGAGGAACGCGTAGGCGCGAAGAATTCTCCGAGATCTCAAGTTTCTTCCGAGCTCTAGACGTCAATCTTGGTTGTAAGTCCAAGATATCAATGTAAGTACTGCTCACCTGCAGTAAGAGGCGGTTTTTCCGCAAGAATTTCCCTTAAAAGTTTTTAAAAGAGATATTTCCTTCTTGTTAAGATTTTTGCATGTGATCTTAGTTCATTATATGCTTATATATTTTATTGAGTGCCCTATATGAGATTAGGGTCCAAGAAAAGCTATGAGAAAAGAAAAGAGAAGATAAAGATAAGAAAAGAAAAGGCCAAGGCCTTAAGAAATCCCCAAAAGTCAAGACTTAGGGATTTTAGCACGCAAGGTGCTCGAGAAAATGCCAAGGCATTTACAGATAAGAAAGAAAAGAAAGAAAAGCTATTTTATTTTCTAAGGCCAGTACCCGGCGTCCAAGGGCGTCGTTAAAGAAATCCAGGTGTCCAATTCCAAGGTCTTGGCCCTGGTAGACCAAGGTCTGCTCTATTAGGATTGGTGGCTCGCTACCCCAACCTTTTAGGGAACGCGCATGAGATGGTACTTACGTCTTCAGTGGATCCAAGTGATTAGTATTTTCAAGTATATGCTTTAGCAAAGTTTCTAAAGTTTAAGAAAGTTTTCAAAAGTTAAAGAATAGCTAAAGTTTCAAGTTGAGCCAAGAAAAGTAAATTGAGATTTATTATTGCTTGAGTATGCATGTTTTGAGTTATACATGTTCTTAGTTTTCTTTCAAGCATATTAGTATCTCATATGATTTCCATATTGTTCTAGAAGCATGTTTGCACATTTCGAGATTTTGTGAGCTAGATAGTACTTACTAAGCTTTTTGCTTACTAGATGCATTTCCTCTTATTGCAGATAAAGGTAAAGGCAAGCAATTCTGAAGGAAGGCGACGAGGCGGTGCTGAATAAAGTGTGTGTGGTGGCTGATTTTGGAGAGATCTTTGAGACGAGACAATTTAACTATCAAATTACAATGTTATAGTTTATTCAAATTTCAAGTTCTTGTTTTATGGAGTTTAGCGAACATTTAAGTTTTGGATAGTTTTACATACTCAATTTCTTAGAGTAAAGATTCCATGTCATTTCTTTAGCCTACATATTCCTATGATTGCATTGGATGAGTAGAAATGTGAGTAGTTGGAGATATTGATACTTTGTTAGAGAAATAGATGCATGTGCCAAGATAGTATCAATTTCTCTTTGAATAAGTTTTTATTGCTTAAATATGTCTAGAAAAGTTGCATTCATATTCCATAATGCTTTAGCAATGTTATAGAATCTTGCATGATGAGTTTAAATGGTTAGAAGTAAAGTTTGGTACAAACTCTAGACTAAAGTTTTATATAGTTTTTCATAACTTGCTAAATCTCGCAAAAGTCCTAAATTCAAGTTTATGGATTCATTTTGATTGGCTAAATTGTTTAGAAAACTGGCATAGAGTATAGAAATGGTATCATAGTTTTATATGGCTCGAAAATACATGATTGGTGGACCTTTGAAGCAAGTGCCGAAACCTGAATTTCAGATTTCAGGCCTATCAGTCGACTGATACAGTATCAGTCGACTGATACCCGAAAGATGAGTTGGGCGAGGCAAGCTTCAATGAGTATCATCTTGCGAGCTTTTGAGAAGGAAAGTATGATATGGTATCGTGCATGACTACTTAAGATAGAATATCATTGTTAGATGAATTTAAAAGTTAAAAAAAAAAAAGATTTCCGCATTTTTATTAGTCGTGCATTAGAGTAGAGAAGTAGACAGAAGTAAGGATCCGTCTAAGGCAGAGAAGGCGGGTCGCTACAAATACGACCTGTGGCCCCTATATTACATTTTCATATTTCTGATTGTAAAAGGGTTTCCAGCATTTCATTTATAAATTTTAAATTTGATGGACCCACATTCGTGACAGTATATTTTGGGCCTGTCAATAACGTACACTAGTGGACTTCCATAAGTTAAGTCAATTTCCATTGTGGCGAAAATGGCTGGATCACCTTGCCATCGATTATCTCGAAAGACAATGAGAGCAAGCGTTCCTTCTTCCTGTCGATGCTGGATTTGGATTCGCACCTGTATAACACCCATATGTAGAAAGCGCATCCCACTTCTTTGTAGTTGAGCATAGCTTTCAGGCTGTATGAAAGCTCGATCCACCTGATTGCTAGTGACTAGTATTGCTTCTTCAGATCTGTGGACGTACACTCTATGGTGTGCGTCATCTCTTCGGGAATGGTACAGAACTTCAGCTGGTACTATGGAGGCTCGCTCCTGCATGGAAAGTCTTAGTTGGACCTGAGGATCTAGCTGTTGTTCCAAGGAATTGTTGTATGTTCCTCCTATTATTCTTCTGGTTGCTCGCTGTATCGCCCTTTGAGCGTTGTACCTTCGTCTCTGATATTGCCGGTATTCTCTCACCTGATCCTCAAATAAAGGTGCTCCCTCCATTCTTGTTATAGTTGTTACTGGAGGGTTTGAAGCTCTTGAAGTCATTACTTCTTTAATTTAGCTTGTTCTTCTTTCAAGATTTTGAAGGGATCAGTGAAAACTCGTAGTTGTCCTTTGGTTTCCTTAGGCTTCTCTTGAATAGATAAAGCTTTAACCCTGTCAGTGAGACTTTGGATTAAAGTTTCTGGGAGGGGTTGTTGCTGTGGCAGTCCTTTTTCTTCAAGCTTCTTGATCCTTTCTTCAAGAGATTCTAGTTTTTCCAGAATAGTCACCAGCAGCTGAATCTGAGTGTTAGCCTGTTTAATAATTGCAGTATTACTACTAATACCTCCTTTATATTCAGCTGGTTTACAGAAGCCAATTGCTGGGGCCTCAATCTCTTCTGTAGCCTGAAGCGCTTCTTTATAAGAGCTTGTGGCTTTAGTGTTAATATAACTCATGAAGAGACCCAATTTTCTACTTTACGTAGTAGGGTTTCTACCCTATCTATTTTTCTTTTTAACTCTTCCGATAACTGTAAAGCCTGGTGTTCAATTAATTTGGGCTGCTCTGTTATTTTTGTAACGAGATCCTCTAACTGCCTCTTGGTTAAGGGTTTGTTTTCTAGAATATCCTTAGTAAGATTTCTCAAGGCTTTACTAAGGTTCTGGTTTTCAGCTTTTACTTCCTCTAGTTGTTCCTGTATTTGCTTAAAGTTTTTGAGGTGTACTCTACAGGAAAGACAGACTCGGTCATATATTACCGAAATATTGTGAGCTAATTCTCTTTTAGTAGGCTGCTTCTCAGTTTTTGCTAAGTCAAGGTATTCTAGGTTTGAGGTATGGGATTTAGTATTCCATTCCTGAATATGCTCTTCCCAGCGTCTAGACATAGACACAATTATAACCTTGCCCTTTTTACCATCTTCCTTGAAAGCTGAGGCTTACGGCTTAGGGGGTCCTAAAGGTTTTCTTGCTCACACAGGTGTGCCCTTGGATTTATAAGCGGCATCCCTTGCCTTGCTACCAAGTTAGGACCTGTTCTTTTGCAATCCACCCGTCGTTCCCTGGTCGCCTTATCACAACAGATTTCTTGGTTGATAGTCTTAAAAGGTTTAGTTATTCAGACACTATATCAGTTCATGTTTTCGCTATAACTGGTCAACAGTTGCAATTCACTAGACATGCCCTCGGGGTTCACTATAACTGATCAATAGTTGCAATTCATTAGCCCGAATTTTAAAGAAAGATGTCTTTTATTGTTTTTAAAGGAAGAACATACTAAGAAATTTCTACAGTCCCATCCTTCCCCCTAAGAATACCCTTATAGATTTACTCAGCCATAAACATTACGCTCTGATACCACTCAGATTTGCGGAATACATCATCTTTTCAAGAAACTTAGATAATGTACCAAAGAGAAAAGTACAAGACTAAATTACTAGAAAAGGAACATAAAGACTTACAAATATTCAAACTTCTCTAGGCTCAAAGTAGAACTTGTACCGTGAGGCGGTGTGTGTTCTGCAATGAGAAACTAAGATGCTTATATAGAGCACAATAAGAAGTTAGGCTGTGAACTGGGTGCTCATTGGGCCCCATCGTCACTCACATGAGCCTTATCTCTTTGTACTCAGTGCCTTATTTTACAGCTATGATCTTACAGATGGACGGTTCCTAGGGTTTGATTAATAAGCAAAGATCTTCTTGGATTTTAAGGGCCCACCATTGCTCTGCTTTTCATGGTGGTGTATCCTTTATTTTCTGGACACTTCCTTGCACGTGAATAAAGGCATTCAATAATGCTTCTTTAGTCTGCATCACTTCTGGTAAAGCATCCTTGAAGTAAAGGTGGAGTCCTCTTTTGACTTGGCAGCGTCTGTTAAAGTCTTGTTCTTTTGCATTGATGATAAGCTTGAGTTCCCACAGACTATTGAGGAGATTCCTTGCTGCAGTGTTTTCGATGTCCTCCATGTGCTATCGTTTGTCTTTTTCGTAGGGCGTATTAGTGCTTGGCCCAATTCCTGTGGCGAGCTCTTCATATTGGTCCAGTAATGGATAAGGCCCGCAAGGTGCTGGGAAGCCTGAATATGAGGCCTGTCCTTCAGTTGCCCAAGTGTTACTTCGAAGTGGGTGAGTATAGTCAGGTCTCCTTCGGATGGAATCCATGGCCCTGTAACAAAGCAGACAAGTCTAGATAAAGCATCAGCCAAATGATTATCTTTACCGTCAATGTGTTGAAACTGGACAGAGATGCCAAGGCCGGTAATAAAATCAGTAAAGGCTATCCAGCGGACACGAGAAGGCTTATTCTGTGCAGTTTTGTTGAAGAAGCTTATAATTGCTTGGCAATCAGTTCTAATTAAAAGCTCTTCTTTATCAAGATAATATATCTTAAAACTATTCATGCTATTCATAATGGCATGAATTTCCGCATCTATGGTGGATTTTGGTGGGGAGAATTTCCCACTTGCATATGCACAGATTAATTCTGAAGACTTTGGGTCAAACTTTTGGGGTTTCCATTTGAGAATTCCACCCCATCCTTCCATGCAGCCATCTGATTCAATAATAACAAAACAGCTTGCAGGGGGTATTGCTAAATCTGGAAGATTTTTGACCATTGTCTTCACCTTTTCTATTAGTGCCCAATTCTAAGTATTCATTCGCTTTTCTCCATTTGGAGATGTCTTGGAATATAAAGGACCTAGTATTTTACCCAGATTAGGGATGTAAGAGCGGGCATAATTAAGAATCCCAAGCCAAGTTCGCAATCCTTTTGTGGTCTGGAGGTCTTTGTCATCAAAATCAGCAATTTTTGAAATTATATGCGTTTGTAACTTGATTTTTGAATGCCCAATAGTAGCTCCCAAAAACTCTATTGTTGGGCTACCAATTTTCATTTTTGTTGGGCATAATATTAGTCCATTCTGCTGGCAGATTTTTAACAGGATCTTGAGATGCTCCCTATGCTCTTCCTCATTTTCTGAAAAGACCAATATATCGTCAATATAAACTGCTATGAATTTTTCAGTACCTTTGAAGCAGTTGTCCATTTTGCGCTGAAATACAGCTGGAGCATTTTTAAGACCGAAAGGCATAACAAGCCATTCAAAAAGACCATCAGGAACCCAGAAGGCTGTCCATTGTACTGATTCTGAATCCATAGCCACTTGATGAAAGCCACTTTTGAGGTCAAATTTTGAATAAATTCTGCTTCTGCCAACTCGATGTATTATAGTATTAATTCCAGGAAGGCTATACTGGTCTTTGTGGGTATAGTCATTCAATCTTTATAATTAAAGACCATCCGTTCTTTACCTTTGGTTCTTTTCCTATCTTTGGATCAACCATTGTACCAGAATATACTATAATTGCAGTAGTTCTATGACGGCTGGTACTGGGTCTAATAACTTTGAGATCAATAAAGACACAATATGTCTTTAAAAGAATCCTGCATCTGGGGTGTAACATGCTTTAAAGGCTTATCTTCAATGTTAAATCAGGATTTTTGATATCCAGCTTGCATGTGACCTTGTTTGATCCCCAGTATTTCATGGGATTATCCCCAATATAACCAGTATTAGTTAGGTCTGCAATTAAATCCTGCAAATATTGCCCGGTTGCCATAAACATACTTGCTCCTGAATTTGATTATACTCTTCTTCTTCAAGTTCCAATTCTTCAATCATAGGAGCTGTAGGAACCATTTGTTGAGTGTGAATAGTAGTAACATTTTTATAAAATGTTACCTCATTTCCTTCAATACGAACTCCTCCATTCATAGCTCGAATAAAGTTGCAACCAAGAATCATAGTAATATTTCCTCCCAATGTAAGAGGGAAAGCATAGGTATATGGTATACGGAATTGATGATCCCCTATCTTCATATTACCATACTTCAGCTTTTTATTGGCAGTTGTCTTGGAATTAATTCCGCTGAAATTGACAATAAATGTATTATCTTCAATAGCTAGGGGAGGTATTGATACCTGATCAATACAGCAGGTGGTAGCGCCTGTATCTAGGATGGCATTGACCTTGAAGCTTTCTATTCCTGGAATATATAGTTCTACCACCAAATTAAAAAGACCATTTGTTCTGAGCTTTGGCTGCTTTGCTTCTTCAATAGAGAAAACCTTTTCTTTTCCTGAATTTATTAAAACATGTACTTCCTCTTCAGGATATGAAGGTTCCGGCATATGTACTTCTTCTTCAGGATATAAAGATTGATCTTCTTCGTGGTTCTCCAGTCTTTTCTTCAAATCTTTATTTTCCAGCTCTAAAAGGTCAATCTTGAGTTGGAGTTCTTCATTTTCTGTATCAACTTCCAATTTGTCAGCACTATGGGCTCTAAGCATTTCTGCTTCCTTGGCAGTGAATTCTTTCTTTAGAGTTTCTATCTGGATGTCTGCCAATAATTTTGTGCTGGCCACCTCTTGTTTTAGTCTTTCTATTTCTGCTCTTGCCCATGTAATATAATTTTGCTGTTCTTGAATCAAATTAGTGGGGGAGAAAGGAGTTGGGACTGACCTTTCAACGGGAATACTCATGTCAAAGTAGTTTCTGGTGCACATGCCACAAGAAGTTATCTTGCAAGTACTGCAATGCATACGGTGCCTTTGCATGGTCTCTCTTTTGCAACAGGTACATTTTGATAGGGAGGTTGTATTTCCCCATTGATTTCCCATATATGATTACAATCATGTTGTTCCTTGGGAATTTTGACCATTGGTTGTCATCCTTCTGTTTTCCCTATCATATAGGAATTTGTTTGTTCTATGAAAACAAATAAGAACTCATGGTTTAGGATGGTGTTCACCTGATGTTCTTCTCCTTCAGAGATACTGTAAATAGCGTCTGATGGTTCATCTCTTTCCTGTACTGAAAGTATTTCATAATCATCAGGTATTTCTAGCCCTTCAAATAAGGTTACTCTTTTTGTATTCTTGTATTCCTTTGGGCAGTCTTGGGCAAAATGCCTTCTTCACCACATAAGAAACATTTGCATTTTTTGTTGCGAAGTAGGTGCTTCTTCTTTTCTATTCTGGCATGAGTTTGGTGAGGCTTACCTTTGTAGGTAGTAGACCTTCGAAGCCCATATTTCTTTTTAGGGTCTTTGTAGTACCCTGGAATAGGCATTTGACTGCAGAATGATAAATCCTTGAGAGATCTGCTAAAGGCGGCTTTCTTGCATTCTTCCTCAAGTATTTATAGGTAAATAATACCCTAGGGTGTACCCCTGTGGTATTTCCTTGATATTTTGCTTCAAATGCTGCTTTGATTCTTCGTCCCAATTCCCCAGGAAGCTTAAGCCAAAATTTTTCAGATAGCTCTGGCCCAGTAAAGAGTCTTCCTGTTTTTGCAGCAAGATTCATATAATCAGTCATGAAGGGAATGAGATCTTTTACCTGAGGACAGGTGAGTCTTTCCAAATCTCTGTAAGCCCTATCTTGCATATCAGTGGATCCTTGGAATGGGTCTTCTAGTAAGAATACTCTTCGTATTTGCGAAATTATATTTTGAGTGCCATTCCTTCCGTCACTGGCGTTGATCAGCTCTTGATATTCATTGGGGTAAGCCATCCGCCACTGGATCCATGTTAATCTTTCTGTTTCCCCGAGTAGGTTTTCAATATATTCTGCTTTGTCCTGAGGATCAGTAAAATTTTGTAGGGCTACTATATTTTTTGTGATAGCCTCCCATCTGAGGAAAACATCTTCCACCCGATGCAGCTGGGGAGGAAGTGTTAAAATAGCTCCAGTTTGTTGTTGTGCTGTTGGTAGGTTCCACCATTCTGAGTTTTCATTGCGTTTGAAATGCCTTCTAGTGTCTGGTGGAATTGCGACACTAATTGGTTCTTCCTTAAAGGTCCTGTTGGGAGGATATCCCACAGGGTTCATTGTAACATCTTCTGGTGGCCTGTAATTAGATGCAGCTTCTTGAGAGTAAATCTGCTCTTGTAGTTGTTGTAGCCTGGGATAATCAGAAACCCAATCTTCTTTGGGAATCCCCGAAGAACTTGCTTCATCTGTAGTTGTGGCAGCGAATATATTATGCTCATATCCACCACCTTCTGCGAACGGATTAATAAATTCGTCCTCAGAGGTAGGATATAGAGGTTTCTCCTGTAAAGCTAGATACTGTAAATAGTCAAGATAATCATCATTGGAATCATCATCATCAGTGAAAACACATAAGAAATGCGTAGCATTTTTGGAAGATGATGATTCAGAGGAGGATTGAGCCTTGATACTATCTTGCTTCTGAATGTTATCTAGCTCTTGTTGTAGTTCCCTTCTATATTGTCTGGAGTTACGAAGCATTCGTTCAGTAGTTGCCATGTAGTATTGCATGTTGGGCGGTCCTTCAAGGATCTGTAGATAGGCTTCTTCTTCATAGAATTTATGTTGAGCAATCCTGTATTCTCTTGCTTCCTTGTGTAATTTCTCCAATTCTGTTTCAGGGAAAGGTTTAATTTGAAGAATACCTTTACCTTTATCCTTGAGGGTAGGCTCCTTTGTTGGTGCTGTATAAAATTCATATTCTTCAGCATATTCCTCGTCACTGCAGCAGTAATGGCATCCGGTGCATTGAGGATTTGCTGTGTTTTGGAACAAATATGCCTTGTTGTTGTGGAGCCAAAACCAGAACAACCTCGAGGAGTGGAGCTCAAAATGTCTACTTCCCGGATAACGGGTGTAGAAATTCGTTCCAGGATGAGTTGTGCGATGAACTCCTGTTTTTCTAAAAATATATCATTATCTGTTGTATTAAAAGCCATAATTTTTACCTCTCCTCGGTAATCTGAGTCGATGACGCCTCCCATAATAATAATACCTCTTAATGCCGCACTGGATCTAGGAGCTATCCGAGCATAGGTATTTTGGGGAATTTGTATGCAGATGCCAGTTTGCAATAAAGATTTTTCTTTGGCAGGAATATCTTGTGCATGTGTTATAGCAATATCATATCCTGCTGACCCTGGTGTTCTTCTGATGGGAAGCACTGCTAGTGAGGATAACCTTTTTACTAATAGTTCTTCTTCAGGTCGCTTTTCCTCAATAAATACTGCAATGGTATGACTTGTAATTTCTTCCTCATCTGACTGTATTTCTTCATCCTTTGAATTGAACTTCGGGTGATGATGAAGTTGCGGCTTGGTAATTATCAAATCGCAGTGAAATTCTTCCATCAAGCAGATTCCTTGTATTGACTTCTGTGGGTTGCATTGGTATATTTACTGTTGACTGGCGAATGATCCAGTTATGTCCTAAGACATCCCTGGTGTTGTAGCTTCTTCCTGGAAGGGCTCTTACACCATGGCTTGCTAAATAATCTACAACATTTTGTATTTCATAAGCAAAACCCACATTAGGAGTATTAGATAATCGTCCTACCAATCCCCGAGTAACGAGTAGATTGGCTTCTCCATTTCTCCAGCTTTCATATCCCCTTGTAAGAATAGACACTTGTATATTTCTGTAAAAGTCAGAAACTGTAAGCATTGTGTCAGGGATAACATACACTAATTGACTTCCATGACTTAAGTCAATTTCCATTGTGGCGAAAATGGCTTGATCACCCTGCCATCGATTGTCTCGAAAGACAACGAGAGCAAGCATCCCTTCTTCTTGTCGATGCAAGATTTGAATTCGTACTTGTATAACGCCCATATGTAGAAAGCGCATCCCACTTCTTTGCAGTTGGGTATAGCTTTCGGGCTGTATGAAAGCTCGATCCACCTGATTGCATCCAGTACGTGGTGCTTCCAATAATGATGGAACCCAAGGGCATGTCTAGCGAATTGCAACTGTTGACTAGTTATAGCGAAACCCAAGGGCATGTCTAGCGAATTGCAATTGTTGACCAGTTACAACACCGCCTCACGGTACAAGTTCTAATAACTGGTCAACAGTTGCAATTCGCTAGACTTGCAGTACGTGGTGCTTCCAATAATGATGGGACTATATCTTCATGATGGAACCTTAACTATTAGAAGCAAGATAATACTTGCTGATAGTATATCCAAAGTCAGTCTTGTTCTGGTTTTGGCTCCACTCTATGATACTTACATGATGCTTACCTTAACTGTAAGCATCATGTAGCCTAAATTCCCTTAACTGATGGTACTTCAGGCTACATGTTGCTTACCTTAACTGTAAGCATCATGTAGCCTGTAGCCATAAACATAGATTCCTCTCTATGCTTTCGCACATTTGGAAGAAGATAATATTTGTTCTATAGATAAGGCTCCGTCCTGATCGATCATAGAGAGGAACCTGCGACACTGGACCGTTCTCCCGAACGATCTGCACAGTGATCCTAATCGGTCACCAGACCGATCAGGAGCAGTTCAGCAAGGGAACTCAACCTCACTGTTTGCTCCCTGATCGGTCACCAGACCGATCAGGAGCCAAGCAGTGGGTGAAACGAGTACTCCCTGATCGGTCACCAGACCGATCAGTCATCGCTGGATCGGTCACCAGACCGATCCACAAAGGAGCACCGTGCCAACTCCCTAATCGGTCACCAGACCGATCCAGGGGGCTCCAAACACCTTAGCCCTCCAAGCTAAGGATTTTTCACCTAACCCTCCAAGTTGGGAATTTGCACCTAACCCTCCAAGTTAGGACTTTTCACCTAGCCCTCCAAGCTAGGACTTTGCACCTAGCCCTCCAAGCTAGGACTTTTCACCCAACTCTTCCGGATTAGGACTTTTCCAAACCTAGCCCTCCAAGCTAGGACCTGACCCTCCAAGCCAGACTTTTTCACCTAATTCTCCAAGATGGGAATTTGCACCTAACCCTCCAAGTTAGGACTTTTCACCTAGCCCTTCAAGCTAGGACTTTTCACCCACCTCTTCCGAATTAGGACTTTTCACACACCTAGCCCTCCAAGCTAGGATTTCCAACACCTAACCCTCCAGGTTAGCATTTTCCAACACCTAGCCATCCAAGCTAGGATTTTCCATACCATGCCTGATCCCCGATCAGGACTTAATCATAATCAATAATCATCCACCTAAACTAAAATCGGTGTCAACACCAAAACAACAATCAGGGCCAGACTGTATCAACATCTTCGGGATGACTTCGCAAAGCCACGAGTTTCGTGTTCTCGAGAACTACTAGATTCTTCGAGAACGCGACTAGAAAAACCAAGAGAGAAGTCGGAAGACTAACCATAAAAGGATGGCCGGAATCAAAATTCCGGCGAAGCAAAAGAAGAGGCTTGCGGCAAAAGGATCCTTGCGGCAAACTCTAATTCCGGCAGCACCTTCTTCCGGCCAAGAGATGATCGGAGCTTCCTTCTCCGGTAGCAGGTGGTGGTCGGCAGGGAAAGGGCAGGGGTGGCAGCTGGTGCTCCTTCTTGGGGATGGTTGGCGCACGGCAAGAAGGGGAGAAGAGAAGGAGAGAAAGAGAGGGAGAGAGCCTATGCCTTCATCTATTTGATTATCACCCAAGCCTTGCCTTGGGTCCTTTATATAATGGCCTCTCAACCATCAAGCCTCTCAAATATGGAATAACTTATTCCATCATGCCAAGTTTGATTTTATATCATGGTTAAAATCATATTTTAATTCATGATAAAAATCTTCTCTCCTATGGAATAAATTTCCTTATTATGGTAAATCAATCCATGATTGATTTTATAAAATAAACCAATCCATGGTTCATTTTAATTTCTATGAAAAATAAACAAAATCTTGGTTTATTATATAAAAATTTATATCATCCATAATTTTATAAAACAAACCACACTTGGTTTATTTTATAAATTGAACCAAAAACTTGGTTCTCTCCCTTTGTTGTGGCCGGCCAAGCAAAGAGGATGGAGGCCCTCTTTGGCCGGCCCATCCAAGCCAAGCACCAATGAATTAAACTTATTTAATTCATCTATTAAGTCTTCAAAAGACTTAGTCATTTTACGCTTCCGATGCGTCTCTGAAAAATTCAAATTCGACTTATCGTTTGACTCAACCAAACTTAATCTCTCTTGATTGGAAAATCTAATTTTCAACTCGTTTTAAATCCCTCGGATTACTCGTAGTGCGTGTGACTAAATAGGCTTTCGATTTATGTTGGCCGTCTATAATTAATCAATTATAGAACGATCATGAGTGGCACCTAGTAGTACATCATGATCCTCAATTAATCGAAAGATCAACGGTTGACCTCAGAAACAATTCTGAAACCCTTCAGCAACTATAATGAATCGTGCCCCATTCCCTTCACCATCTTATACCCACTTGGTTCAGGACATGGTCTATGTGTGTCAATCCCCACTAGGATGACTACGTCACACCTAGCCCAAGTAACGCTTTCTCGTCCTACGAATTCTAATTACTCTCATGTATTTAAGAGATTCATACTCTGAACATGTCATGCTCTGGCTAGAGGCTTCGAGTAACAATCCGACGATAGACCTCAGGTATACATCTCCTCGCAAGGAGTGGTGAATCCTTTGTAGGTTGTTCAAACATCTTCGGGCACTTCGGCTTATACCCAATCATCCTGGGTCCACACCTCCTTGGAGATGCTTGCTTAAGATGTCAAAGTATAAATCTCCATGACGAAGATGACTTGAACACCGCAAGTCAAAGGAACATCGCACTTAAGCTGCAGTAAGAACTTCACTAACATATCTATATGTAGACTACCATATGAAGTTTTACAGCCAGTCACTCCAATGAACTAGTTCCCTTAACTAGCATTCATGTTTATCTCCGGACATCTCAATGTCACCAGCCAGTGAGAATCAGCTGATTAGATAATAACTCATGCTAGTCTCAACAGAATTGATAGTGTCCGTATTTATCAATTCATCGACTAGGGACAATTTCAATACTTCACAATTACACATGTAGAGATAATCACTAGTTGTGAATTCATCACAAATTCTCTCATGCTGTGAATTGTATTGTGACATTCAGTAAATGAGTTTAAGATCTCAATCAAATACACAAACATGTATACTCAAATAGTGAATATTCATTTATTAGAATAAATGATTACAATCATAAGGCGATTGCCTTAGGACACTTCTCTCATATCACTAACAATGAGAACCCTACACAAGCTAAAATAGTGGAAGAGCCCGAAGAGATAAGTTCAATGGTCCAAGATGATCAAAAAGAAAAAGAGTTGTCAATTTCATCAAGTGAAGAGGCACAATCAAGTGAAAGATCATCTACCTTATCAAGAGAAGAAGAAAAGGTTTCAATTTCGAGAATTGAGGGGGAGGAGAGACCTACTTCAATACCGGAGCAAGAAAAAGCTCCTACCTCCACCAAAGCCAAATCAAAAGAGCACATCATATGCTTTGGATGCAACAAGAAGGGACATTACAAGGACTAGTGTCCACTAGGTAAAAAGGAGGTAATCCCTAAACCCAAGTCGATTCCTTTGAAATCTAATGTGGGTTGCAGGGAAAAGAAAGAAAAGAAGCACCTTAGGTGCTATACTTGCAGGGAGCTAGGACATTATCACACTCAATGTCCAAAAAAGGAGAGCTCAAGAAGATGGAGCATTTAAGAAGATGGGAAAAAGAGGAAAGGAAAAGAAGCTCATGTCAAGGGGGAGTTACAAGGGTAAGGGAGGTAATCCTTAACTTTCCTTATGCTTCAAATGTGTTTATGAATGCTAGAAATAAGAATGATTGCTTTCCTATGTGTACTTTTGGCTTTAAGTATCATGATAGAAATAGAAATACTATTGCGTGCCAAAATGCTAAAGATTCCATATTTCATGATAAACCTAGGACTTTTATGTTGGAACTTGGATGGCTAGAGAGGGGGGTGAATATAGCCAGACACCACAAATTGCTTTCTCTTTGGAGATTTCTGCACTTCACGGATTAGTAGCACAACGGAAGAAATGCAAAAATAGAAAAGAACTGCAGAAATGGAAAGCAAAGCTAACAAGGATCGTTTACAAGGTTCGGGGATAACTTACCCCTACTCCTTGGCGTGCCCTTAAGGTGGGCGATCCCTTGATCGTCGGCAGATCAAGCCTCGGAAGATCCGGATAGAATGCAACCTCCTTCTCAGTGGAGTAACCTCTCCATAGCGTTTCAAGATGATAAAGTATTAAGTACAGGAAACACAAGAAGAAATCTTACTGAGCACTTAGAACTTCAAGAACACAAGCAAACTTCTCACCAAGCTCCACTCAGCACAGATCTCACGCAAGAACTCCCTTCTTCGTGTCTTCTTGCTGATGGACTCACCAAGCTTCTTGTTTCTTCTTCCCAAGTGCTCACGTAACAGCAGATTGCTTCACAAATAATGGATCAACAGATCAGAGTGATCGCACAAGTGATGGAGCAAAGCTTTCGATTCTGGAGAACTGCCCCTTCACCACTTCTCATCTCATCTCTTAACCTGCGCTGCCACAGACGCTCCACTGCAGCCCCCAGCTGCTCATCTGAGACAACCCAGCTACACTGACGTCTCCTGGACTCCCTGAGCTCTCCTCAGCCGAGCCCCAGTCAGCTGCCAGTCGTCGCCAGCGTCTGTTGCAACCTGAGATGGAAAACTGCCCAATTTGTCGTAGCAAAAGCCTCAGTTTGTCTCCCTTGATCTAAACCTGAGTAACCTGCACACTTAGCATCTCATTAGCTCAGCAAATCAATGGAGTATCAACAATCAGAAGTTAGGAGTAGAAATCAGTAGCGAATCAGTAGAGAAACAAATGAAATCAGAGCTCTAACAACGTTTTCAAATTAAAGCTGCCAGCTACTGATCGGTCACCGGATCGATCAGAGTGACTCCTGATCGGTCACCAGACCGATCAGGTTGGGTTCAGACCGATCAGGCTCCATCTTGATCGGTCCCCAACGCATAATAAGAAATCGCAGCTTCTCCGGGACCGATCACCAGACCGATCCCAAGTCGTGGATCGGTCACCAGACTGATCCACCCCTTTGCAGGGTGATTTCCCAGCTTCGCAGTCCAAACCTCCTGATCGGTCACCAGACCGATCAGGACATTCTCAGACCGATCAAGCTCCATCCTGATCGGTCATAGAGAGGAACTCGCGACATTTGATCGTTCACCAGAACGATCTGAACAGTGTTCCAGATCGGTCACCTGACCGATCAGGAGCTGAGCAGTAGGGTTCCCAAAACCCACTATATGCTCCCTGATCGGTCACCAGACCGATCAGGAGTCGATCAGTAGGTTTGCCAAAGTCACTGTATGTTCCCTGATCGGTCACCAGACCGATCCACGAGGGAACTCCGTGCCAACTTCCCTGATCGATCACCAGACCGATCCAAGCTAGGCCAAACCCACTCTAAGTCAAGAGAACTGACTCCCAGCCTCCCCTGACTCGTGCTCAGTCCGTCGGACCAAGACTCCGTGCCTAGCTTCACTCACCAGGACTTCAGTCAACCTGGCTTCACTCACCAGGACTTCAGTCAACCTGGCTTCATTCACCAGGACCCGGCTTCACTCACCGGGATTTCCAATCACCTAACCCTCCGAGTTAGGAATTTCCACACCTAGCCCTCCAAGCTAGGACTTTTCCACACCTAACCCTCCAAGTTAGGATTTCATCCACCTAGCCCTCCAAGCTAGGACTTATCCACACCTAGCCCTCCAAGCTAGGACTTTTCACACCTAACCCTCCAGGCTAGGACTTTTCCACACCTAACCCTCCCGGTTAGGACTTTTCACACCTAGCCCTCCAAGCTAGGACTTTTCACCAACCTAGCTTCTCAAGCTAGGACCTGACCCTCCAAGCCAAGCTTTCATCAAACCTAGTCCCACTAGGTATGCCTAGTCCATGACCAGGACTTAATCATAATCATCTAATCAACCTAAACCAAAATCGGTGTCAACACCAAAACAACAATTATGGTCAGACTGCATCAACAATCTCCCCCTTTTTGTTGTTTGACAACCCGATTTTAAGTTTAGGGAATTGAAATCAATAGTTGCAAATTTCACACTCATAGGGGAATCATGATCCTCCCCCTACAATAGTTATCGTCCTAAACTTAACCAACCTCATTCTCCCCCTTTGTCAAACACCGAAAAGGGTCTATATGGGTTGTTAAGTTTAAACATAGTCCCCCTCAACCCTAGGGGTTTTCCCAAAACAACATAGATATGATTGAATTTTGAAAGCATATGAAAACATATGACAAATATAAAGCATGGTAAAATAATCATATGCATCACATGAACATGGAGTAAGAATAAGCATAGTAATGCATAGTATAGCAAGGCATACATGATGATAGCAGTCATATGGTCAGATGCATATCACAACATCAAAAATATAGTCAAGTACAACACCAAAACATGATAGTCAAACCACAGACATATCGCCATCAAGTCAAAAACATTTATCACAAATCATGAAAACACGATCAAATCAATCCTCAGCAGGGTCGTCATCAGATGTATCATCAATATATATAACGCTCCCTGGTGCAGTGCTACTGGAAGGCGCTACTCTAGAGGATGAAGGCTGGTACGGAAGACCAGTTGCCCAACTGTGCCACTCCGCATGCCATGTCCTCTGCCGGGAGCAAATCCCAGAAACATCAGACTCTATCGCATGTATTCTACGGTCGAAGGAATGAAACTCAGATCGGACCTCCTGTCTCCAGAGCTCTGAGACATGTAGACCATGCTGGATCGTCTGCTCCAGCTCGGCAATCTGCCAGCAAAGGTCAGGACCCGACTCATAGTAGCCCTCTGCAGCAGTGGACGGCTCATGATGTATCTGATCATGGGCTGCTCTGGGTAACTCCCCTACACGTCTTCTATCCTTCCACCTCAGCCCCCGCGGTCTGACAACAATGCCAGACTGGGCCAACATGCGTTGGTCAAGTCAGCAGTCCTGCCGAACCATAGGTACGATGCTGCCCTGTGAGACGTCGATACCAACCGAATGCAGCCAGGCAGTAATGATATGTCCAAATGGCATGTAAACTATCTGTTCGTACATCTGACTGTAGGTAATGATGGAGAAGTAGATGGTAGTCACTAAGTCAAAGTCTAACTACTGATGCATCCCATAAAGCATCAAGCAGTGGAATGAGTGAATCTCATCTAAGTGCTTCGAAGTAGTAGGGATGAGACAGTTAGTGATGATCTTAAACAAGACATAATCAACGGGGGAAATGCGGAGAGCAGCAAATGTGGGGAAATCATTGGTGCGCTCACCGGGACCCCCTGGCCTGGGATGGCTGAAGAAGTACTCGTAGATAGAGTTAGGATTGACGAAAGGAACCAGTAGAGGATCCGAAAGATAAGGGTAGAGTGGAAAGTCATTATCTGATCGGCGCAGCCAAGAAAGGCAGTGAAAGCAGATAGATCAAAATTAAGGTTGATACTGGCGACATGGGTCCTCCACCCCGTACCCTCTCCACTGACCATGTTGTTATGGAATTCGGAGACCAAATCAAAGTTGATTGGCCTCTCAAGGAAAAGAATGGATTGAAATTCGTAGTGCTCAATGATTTGTCGTACCGACGGACAATGTTCGTAAATGAATGCTTGGTCCACAGTCCGACAGGGCATGAGTTTGAAAGTGTGATATTGAAAGGCTAGGGCGTAATGAATATTTTAAAATCTGGTATGAGGGGGATTTGAAGAGGATGAGGGAGCTCTAGATCGTAAGCTACCCTCAGCCAGCTCTATGCCTTTGGAGGACTCTTCAGTGGGTTCCTTTCCCTTGGATGACTTCCTATGAAGGTGGAATCATTTGGTCACGGCAACAAATATGATATTGATCAGAGAAGTGAACACACAAGTTTGATCAATGACACAGGGAAGGATAGAAAATCAAAGGCACGACAAGAATCACAATGATTTGATCATATGAATCACAACACAATCAATTGTAAGACACGGATTGATCAGTGAGGTGAAGAGTTTAATCAATATGATTCATGTCAAGGTCAGGGAAGGTCACGGCAAGAGTTGGGTCATAACACAAAAAGAAATCACAAGGAAAAAAACATAGTTAGCGCAAATATATGATTAATAACTATAAGAATGATAAACACCAAAAGAAAATCGCACAAAATGATTACTTTGGTGCCATCAAGTTGATTGAGAGAATCCTGAGAGCTTGAAAGATAACTTGCGCAGGAGATGAGCTCAAGAGCTTGAGCGAGAAAGAGACTTCAAAAAACTCGCAGAAGAAATAGGGAGAGCTCGCACCGCAGAGCTCACCCAACTTGATGCAAGAAGGAGAAGAGCTCGCAGGGAAACTTAGCAGGATCGCATGCGCACTGGAAGGAGAAGAGCTCACGCATAGAGAAAGAAGGAAGAAGATGAGGGGTTTTGGTCGGCTAGGGCTTGGGAGTAAGGGAAAATGGGAGTTAATAGGTTGGTGGATCGGTCCACTAACCGCAATTTAATGTGATCGAACGGATCACCGTTCGATCTGGGAGCGCCCAGACCGATCAGGCTCCAGCCTGATCAGACTGGCCTGGTCCTGATCGGTCGGGTGACCGATCAGGCAGGCTCCTGATCGATCGGCTGATCGATCAGGAAGCGAACAATGGTTTTCGAAATTTTCTGTGAACCTCCTGATCGGTTGTGGACCGATCCACAAGTGAGCCAGATCGGTCTGGGACCGATCCAGGCCAACACAGAGAGATTGCAGAGGGGTATCGTAATTCGGCTGGATCGTTCAGTTGGACCAATCAGACATGCTCCTGATCCGTCCGGTGACCGATCAGGCTCCCTGATTTTTCCTGATACGATCTGAAACTTTCAGTTTTAGAACCCCAAACGATATCTGATAAGATCTGATGAAAGTAGATCGATCTTGGAAGTGTTCCCATGACTATAATTGATCCCTGAACAAGGATCAAAAGTCCCTATGGTTTTGACAAATTACTTTGCTCCACCCAAGTGGAGTCAAACTCAATCAACAAACATCCACTCAATTTCAAACACGTTTGTATCGATATAAGGTCTCCAATCAAGTTTCCTTGATTGGAATGTCCAAGTATGATCATGGAGCCAAGTACACATATGTTATGCATTGGTTTTCCCCATACTTGGTCACCGTAGTGATTATTATCTCGTCAACCTAATTTCTCAAGGGATGCATTGACATTTTGAGAAATTAAGTTGATCCTAGCATCTCACCCCATTTCTAGCAAACAAAAACGTTTTGTTGAACCTTATAGTTTATGTGAGATGTCCCCAAGTTACCCAATTGTTCCCAACAATTTGAATTGATCATGAAGGGTTTTAAATGTTCTTAATTCTATGAAGCACGACACATTCCCAACTCCCTTCTTAAGAAACTAAATTCATTCTGGGGAGTGGTTTAGTGAAAATGTCCGCTAGATTCGATTTGGACTCTACATGTGAGAGTACAATGTCTCCTCTAGCAACATGATCTCTAATGAAGTGGTGACGCACTTCAATATGCTTGGTCCTAGAATGGTGGACTGGATTCTTGGTTAGGTTAATTGTGCTAATGTTGTCACACAACACTTGCACACCTTTGTAGCTTAATCCATAGTCCTCTAGTGTATGAATCATCCACAACAATTGTGATACACTCTCTCCCATGGCGATATATTCTGCCTCGGTCGTGGAGAGAGCAACACAATGTTGCTTCCGACTTGACCAACTAACTAGTGATGAACCTAGGAATTGGCAACCCCCACTTGTGCTTTTCCGATCCAACTTGCATCCAGCATAGTCGGAATCGGTATAGCCAATTAGGTCAAATGATTCGGTACGGGGGTACCAAAGACCAACTCCAATTGTGCCCTTAAGGTATCTCAAAATTCGTTTAACAGCAATTAAATGAGATTCCTTGGCACAGACTTGATACCTAGCGCACATACCCACAGCAAAAAGTATATCAGGTCGACTGGCTGTGAGGTATAGCAAACTACCTATCATGCTCCGGTATTGAGTTAGGTCAACAGGTTTACCACTCTCATCATTGTCTAATCTTGTGTTTGTAGCCATGGGAGTGGTAGCTTCCTTCGAATCACTCATGTTAAATTTTCGGAGCATCTCTTGTGTGTAGTTTGATTGATGCACATGGATCCTCGAGTTTGTTTGATTTCGAGTCCAAGGAAGAAAGTCAACTCTCCCACTAGACTCATTTCAAATTCACTCTCCATGTGTCCAATAAATTCATTCAAATAGCCCTTATTGTTTGAGCCACAAATTATGTCATCGACATACACTTGGGCTACAAATATATTGTCACCATCTCTTCGTAGAAATAGTGTAGGGTCTATTTGTCCTCTAACAAAACCTTTTTCAATTAGGAATGTCGATAACCGCTCATACCAAGCTCGTGGTGCTTGTTTAAGGCCGTAGAGCCTTCTTGAGCTTGAACACGTGGTTTGGGAATTCGGTACTCTCAAACCCCGGAGGTTGTTCGACATAGACCTCTTCTCTTATTAAACCATTTAGAAAGGCCGATTTGACGTCCATTTGATATAGCTTGAAACCACGATGTGCTGCAAATGCAAGCATCAATCGGATGGACTCTAATCGTGCCACGGGAGCATAGGTCTCATCGTAATCAAGGCCTTCAACTTGACTGTAGCCCTTGGCTACTAAGCGTGCCTTGTTTCTTATGATTTCTCCCTTATGGTTCAATTTATTTTTGAAGACCCATTTGGTTCCAATAATGGTGGTCTTCTTAGGT
>JAGFNQ010001214.1:285446-308240 GCA_024364735.1 Boesenbergia rotunda | reverse complement strand
TTGTGGTGTTAATGAATTCTCAGAATCCTCATAACATGTGCAAGCATCTCAGACCCTCACATTGCCAGCGAGTTATAAGTGGGCATGCCTCTGAGCCACCACTTGGCTCGGTGTCCCTGATCGGACGCGTGGTGGCCCACGCTCCTTAGAATCAAACAGAGCAAGTGTCAAGACTCTCGCTTTGCCAGCGAGTTATAAGTGGGCATGCCCCACGCCACCACTTGGCTCGGTGCCCCCGATCGGACGCGTGGCGGCCCACGCTCCTTTGAATCGGATCGAACAAGTGTCCAGACTCTCGCTTTGTCAGCGAGTTATGGGTGGGCATGCCCCTACGCTAACACTTTGCTCAGTGTCCCCGATCAGGCGCGTGACAACCCACGTTTCTTGGTATTGGGCTGACTAAGTATGCAGAGTCCCGCTCAGTTAGCAAGCAGCAGGCGAGTTATCCCCATACCCTTGCCTAACTCATGACGCTCTATGGAACCCCGTGCTCTTTAACAAGGGTGAAGGTAAAGTCCCTCGAGCCTACTTCGCGAAGGTCAAATTGGCTGGAAGGGATCCGAATGCAAACAAGGTGTAATAATTCTCCAAGACAGGGGAATAACATAGAAATACACATATAATGGATAAAAGTGCGAAATATATTAATTTAATGAACTCATTACAAAAGGGAGGAATCATCCTCTACAAAAAACAAACAAACAAACTAAGCAAAAAATCCCCGGGCACTTAGTCGAATGGTCGACGAGCCTCTTCCGGTAGCTGCGGAGTCAAGCCGGAGAGCTTCACAGTACTGACCGGGAGTTCGGGAGGAAGGTGCCCTCCTTGCTTAAGCTGATCAAATGTACTGGTCAGTTGCAGCTTAAGCAAGGGGTTCACCCTAGCGGCGAGCTGCTTGCTGAACTCTGTTGAGTTGATGTACTCCACTCGATGGGCGTTCATTCACGTTGCCTCGCCCCCCCTGTAAACCCGGAGATCTTCAAGCTCTGCGTGAGTGGCTTCCCACTCAGATTGTTGAGCGCGAAGCCGGGTGAGCTCTTCAGCCTGGGAGTTCAGCTCCTGGTCCCAGCTGGCCAGCTGAGCAGCCAACGAGTCTGCAAGCTCGGATTGGGCGGCCATGTTCTTCTCCTTAGCTGCTAACTCTGCCTGCAGGAACTCGGTCGATTAGGATAGTTTTAGGAGCTCAGCCTTCTTCTGGTTCAACTCCTCCTGCGCCCTAGTCCGGAAAACCCAAGCTTTTCGCTCGGCATACTCCAAGGTGGAGATCCGACTCCGTGCGTGGGCCACCGCCGAGTCAGAGGAGCCAACGTGGGTTTTAGCCACTTCCAGCTGTTCCTCCGCATGTGGTAGCCTGTCCTACAGCGCGATGATTTCTGCCCGCAGGTCGTTCAGCGTCGCTTCATTGGAAACTAGCCGAGCATGGCAGAGCCGAGTCTCCAATTGCACCACGCGGCGCTCGGCAGTCACCCGAGCTTGGGCATGGGTTACCACAACCATTGATAGACTGTGGCACAAGCTCCAGAACTGCACACAAAAGAGTGTGTGGAGTAAGCCTTGAGGCCGAGTTAAAAAGAAGAAACATAATAAAATAAGACCTAAATGTATACCTGAGTGGCCTCCAGGAAGAAGACGTTAGCCTTGCTGTTGGGGCCTCGGTAGTAAGATTCCCGGTCCTCTTTAAGGTAACGATCGGCCACCGGTCCGTAGAGATGTAGCTCTTGGGATTGGTCGGGCATGCTCCCGGTCGGCCTCTCTAAGCAAGGGTCGGCGAGGGAGGGCACCAAAATGTGCATCGGAGGATAGTTGACGGGACCCTCCGGAGGGGGCGACCCTGAGTCCCGTGGAAGGGGGAAATCGGGTGCGCTCGATGACTGGTCGGGCCTAGAAGAACCTCCCGAGGCAGCCGTTCGGGCGGACGACTCCGTGTGTCGAGTGTCTTGTCGGAGCCTTCTTCATCTTGGGTCGGGAGCTGGAGGAAGGCTCAACTGGGACATCGATCGGAGAAGCATGTACGAGGCTGGGGATTCGGGCCCGACGACGCCTCAATGCAAGAGGTTGGACGTCCTCCTCCATTTGCTCGGTGTCGGGGATTTGCGCCATAGCAGCTTGGCCGACTGATGGTTCGGGCGCAAGGGCGAACATAAGAGGATCGACGGCAAGCTACTCCAGTTGTGTGCTAACCAGACACTCCAGCTCCACATCGTTCATCCTGAACTCATCTTCCAAGGTGGTTGCGAACATTATCGTGACTACAAAATGGTAAAGGTTTAGTTAACTATACCTATTCAAAAGCAGGACAAGGGAGCTTACCGAGTGAGGCGGGTCGAGGAGTCGGGATTTGGCTTAGGCCGAAGGTGTAGAGGATCTCCTCCCGAAGGAGGTTCACCCCGTGAAAGTGTCGACCACCGAGCTTGGAGATGGCTAGTTGGTAAGTGGGAGAAGATCGGTAGGCTTTCGGGAGAGATGGTGAGGGGGGTAGGTCTTCTATGAAGGTAGTGGGCTAGCTCGGGGTCGGGGTGGTATTGATATAGAAGAAGTGATCCTTCCAACCTTTGTTAAAGGTCGGAAGTTCGCTAGGAAGGAAGTTTTAGCTCGGGCTTGGAAGAAAAGTCACCCGACTCCTGTTTTTTAGGATAATAGCAGTAGTGGAAGGTCATAGGCTGTAGAGGAATTTGGTATAAGGAAAAGATGACGACTGACCCGCATATCAAGCAAATGGCGATCGGGGCCAGTTGGGAAAGAGGGAGCTAGAAGTACCGGCAAACTGCGAAAACAAAGGGGTGGAGGGGAAAACGCAAACCGGCTAGGAGGTGGTCTCGGAAAAGGGCTATGTAGCTAAGGGGAGCTCCTTCAGGTAGGTCAGTCGGGCCAGGAAGGATTAGTCTATGGTCGGAGGGGATTTGGTATTCTGACCGAAACCGGTCGAGGTCTCGGGAACGAAGTTCGGACATCGCGGTGGCGTACCACGGGCCGGGGGTCGAGGAAGAAGAAGCCATGAGTTGAGGGGACACGGTGAAACACGAACTAACCGGAGAAAACGAAAGGTCGCCGGAGAGAGTGCGGGGTTGCAAGACTACCGTCGCCGGTGAAGATGTCGGAACCCTAGCAGAGCACTCAAACAACAGTTGAACGAGGTAAAAAATGAGACGGTGAGAAGGGAGGAGGCGGTATATATAAAGCTGGAGGGTGGATGTTGGCTGCCCGATAAGATTCCGGTAAAAAAGTGGGAATAAATCAGAGTCGTCTATTTGTGCCACAAATGAACCTCGGGAAAACACGCAGCGTGCGCGGCGCGCATTCGAAGTGTCAGGCAGCGGACGTTTCGTTACTCGGGAAAACCAATAGCTAAGGGACACGTGACCCTCAACAATTAATGGGAGGATACGAATCGATCCGTTGAGCATCGGAGGATAAGACGTGAAAGACATGACGAGACAACAATGTTGGCCACGCCATGCGTCAGTCGGGCAGTTGTTGGCAACTGGCCAGCCAGTCGCCCCATGCGGTTTAGCTTGGCTTACTCTGAACTAATGGTCCAGTCAGTCGGACTCGACGCCTCCTTCGACTAGACTCCAAGAAGATGCTTATGATCCCGACCTAGCTTATGTGTAGTCCGGTCGGCCAGCATGGCGTCTCATGAAGAAAGGTCATTGCTAGTAGAGCTCTGACAGCCCGGCGTGGGAGGGCATAAAACATTACGGATAGCCATGGGCTCGAGATCCACTCGGGTCAGATCGTTCGGTTGGATGGCTAACCGGGTACAGTCTGAACTAGCCCCATCGGGAAACATCGAGTGCTCGATCTAGGGTCAGCCGGTCGACACTCTCCATGTGTTATAATGCTGAGTCGGCCGAGCTAGGCGCAAGCACCCCACGACTCGGTGTGTCACATATGTTCCGATCAGTATGTTAGCTGCATAGCTAAGTTTCCCACGAAGTAGCTGATCGACGCATCCTTGTGGTGCGCTCCAGCTCGGAAGTTATCGCTATCCGCGGTAGTACCTACACCCAGACACCACTCTGCTAAAGGTAGTACCAAAGTCGGCGCAGGTCGGCTCGGGCCTGACACTACTCGTGTCCGAATCACGGATTTCGCTGACACAGTACCTTCCTAAAAGATTTTGGCAACCCATACCATGACGCCACCTGTATATGTTAGATGAGGCGGTGCCGGTCAGCGAGCTGACAGTGGCTCACAGCCGTCGGTCGACACTCTCTCTTCCTACCTCCCTTGTTTTCCGACGAGACCCTATCTCCTCGAAATAGGGGCGGCGATCTTCCTTCCCTCAGCCACCGTCGAAAAACCGCAACCCGCCTCTTTTCCTGCACGCGACTACGCCGCAACCTCCTTCTTGAGCAAAGTCTATTAATTTCTTGTGCCATCCTCTTTTGCGATCTTCACACACACCTCGCCGTCCCTGTTGCCTGCGCCGGCCACCCATCAGGTAAAGGATTTTAATTAGGGTTTGGTTAGGAAATGTTTGTGTTGTAGGATGAGTTGAATCAGTTGTTGTTCATGTGGTGTACATGTTGTGTTTTTGGTTTCATTTGTAACCAATGTATATAATGTTGTGAGTTCTTCTCCATGTGAACTCCTCCATGTAAACTGATTTTTTTTTTTACTATTGGGGAGTATTGGCGTGAGTTGGATTGATGAGTTTTGTAGACTAGCTGTTGAGTAAATATTAGGTTTTGGATGCCTTGCATGATTACTGGAAGCAGAAGTTAGGATGGTGAAGGAATCATGCCCTTTCCCATTTTTCTTTTTTTTTTTTAACATGTGCAGGGGAAGGAGACGGATATTTGGATATATGTGTCTTTGTGATGAAGACTTTTGTTACTTGAAGAAGAAAGCTATAGTTGGCCAACTGAGAAGGAGTGGAGGCATGATTGGGTAATTCTTGTTCTTGGAATTTTGTACTGTATTGGATGGTGAGTTCGATGTGATATTAAAATGATTAACGAGGTTTTTTCAACCAATCTCGGGCGACCGGCCCGGCCACAGGAAAGTTTTCCACCGGCCGTCTGGGTAAATCGGGAAGCGCTCACAGTGAACGATCTAGAAGCCCAGCATCCCAGGATTCGCGCCCCATTTAGAGGAAAAATTCCTGCAAATGTGCCGTAGCTGGGGATCGAACCGCGGATGCCTGGGATAGCGATTCGATGCCTGGGATAGCGACTAGTCGCCCTACCGCTGCACCATAGCCCCGGAGGCAAGTTCGATGTGATATTAGATCTGTTTTGGGATTGAAATCGATGTTTAATCTAATTTTGTTAAAAGGGTTAAAAAGGAAATCCATAGTTGTTTTCAGATTTCGTTTAAATAAATGACTTAATTGAGATTTATCCTAATCAAGTTTAGCGTCTCGTTTAGCTAATTTATTAATTGTGTAAATAGCTAAATAGTATCATTGGTACGGGACTCTGAGTGGATACGAGACTTCGGAGGTGGGATCTCTTCTGAAACGTTCTACAGATAAGGCGGGTACTTCTCCTTTTGTATTTTGTAGAATATTTATTTTAAGCGCATGGCTGTTATTGTCCGAGAAGGACTACTTTACCTTGCCATTTGTTGTTTTTAATATCGTCCGTTGATACTTTCTTTGCTTGATTTTCGAGCAAATCGTATTTTATGTCTGTATAGTCTCATTGTTGATTTTCTATTATGTAAAATACCGCTTGTACACAAGTACTTAAAAATGATCATTAAACACAACTAGGGTTGATTGACATTAGAGATACCCTACCTAGTAGTTTAGTTGTGTGTTTGGTGATTTTTGGTACTTATTTGTTGTATCGTTGCATCGTTGTTATTCGGTTGATCGCGCATTTAGTATTATGCACCATATCTGCACAATTGAATGCTGACAAGTATTGGCTTCCATATGGTTAAGTCATCGTCAATCATTTGGTTGCTCTACCCCACTCAATCACTCATCGTGGTAGTTGCTAGAGTGCGAGCAACTGTCCTGTTATGCCGCACTCGACCACTCATCGACAGTGGATGTTGGAGTTGTAGGCAAGCAGTTGACACCCTCATCGTTATTTTCGAGGGATACCAGAGCTGTTGGTGGCTCAGCCTTTTTTCTCGAGATTTTTAAAGTAGTTGGCTCTCCAGCATCCTGTCCACTCAATCAGATATACTAGTGATATTCGTTGGAGTGCATACAGTTGTTACAACCCTACCCACTCGGACACACCGATGTTATGTGATGGCGGTTTGATTGGCATCAAAGGTGACATATATCATTGCATATATGTATTTATTGCATTTTGCACTTTCTTGTGTTTGTTGCATTTGTATATGCTATGATTGCTGCATTTGGTTGATGTGCATGTATGTTTTGATATTCTGTTATCACTTTGTTTTATACATGCCTAGTTACTATTTTGTTTTCTAAAGACTCTACACTGTTGTTTCTTTTACTTGTTATACCTTTTGTTATGCCATGCGTTTATTTACTCTTATACCTTTTGTTATGTCATGCATTTATTTGCTCTTATACCTTTTGTTATGTCATGCATTGTCCAATTTTCGAGCAAGCATGTGCCTCTGGAGGCGTGACAATCCAATAGAATAAAATAAACTCAAATTGTTGAATAAAATTTCCTCGTAATCTTCTCCCAAGCATTGTCTTTTACCTAAATTACATTTAAGATAACATGGAAAACCTAAGCATCAATGACCAAAGACATTATTACTGCTTAAAGATTGCTCCATTTGTGAGTATTAATGCAACGATATATTAAAGATTGTTTAAATATTGATTAATTGCATTTTCTCTTTTTATTTGAGAGGTGAGATGACCATATGTTATCCATAACAATAAGGAAAAGTGAGTTGGCAACAAACCGAAAGAAAGCTACAATTTAACAAAACATCTAAGGCTATCTAGGCATCGAAAGAAAGAGATAATAAAGCAAACCAACTTATATACAAAGCCACAAGATTCACGAGAAGTTTATGCATTTCAGGAATGAAGCTAATTTCATATGCATATATATTAACTCGGAACAAGTCACAAACACCTATTACCATCCCTTTCATCCTTGTGCATGATATTTTTCTACATTAAATTATATCGGTAGCAAAATTAGATGGCAAAAATATCTAATAGTCACAAGAAATAGTTAAATTATTTAATATATAATACTAGCTAAATGTTTTACCAAAGGAAAAAAACACATTTCAGAATCATGTTTGCAAACAAATAGCAATTTGAAACCCTAAACAAATTGATTGCACCATTTAATTCCTTTCTCCACCTACAGTAATTTGATTTTATATATATATATATATATATATATATATATATATATATATATATATATATATTAGTCTGTCATCTAATATTGACAGATATTGAATTAAGAAAATTATCTTGACCTAAAAATCACTGAAGAAATAATTCCTAGGCCACTATCCTAACTCTACTTATTGTGTGTATCAATGAATAATTTTTTTTAAAAAAAAATATATGTACCACTGTTCATGTATACATGATCAATAAGCGAGTTCAGACAATTTCCTTATTCATAGAATCAAACTTACAGTCAAATAACCATGCACATTTGGAGAAAGAATCATCTGTCCCACAATCCTCTCTGTCACGTGTCCTACAATTATCAACAATGGACGGCGATTCGAATCGTCGATCGGACACTATCGGCGATCTCCGGGGGTCGTCCCGAACCAAACTATACTCTGAGGGTACGGTGAACCCGTCGGGGATCACCGCAATTGCGATCTCATCGGATTCGAATCCGGCGTGATCATATTTGTGATGATCCTGACCAGTTCACCATTCTCTAGAGATATCGTTTGATTTGAGACAGCGATGAGAGACCATCAATGGTGTTCAATCGACGATCGAACAATCATCCATGATTTGAGACGTCGATGAACAATCACCCATGAAATACGAGGACAGAGAAAACTTGAGGCAAAAGATCCCATGTGACGCATTTAGCCATATAAACAACATCGATCTCCCTCGTACGCTTCTTACGCGTGTATGATCACGTTGTGGGAGAGCACTAGAAATCAATTTCCAACGCCCAGTTCCTTGTCCACGGCCCTACTCCTGACAGACCTGTACTACATATTTTATGTGGCAGTTGCGACTGTTCTCTGCCACAGAAGGAATGACAAGAATAGCATCCTATGTAGTCTCTTTATCTCGTGGATGTTTAAGAGCTAGCAGATTAGAAGGAGAGTAGTAGTAGCAGCAGTAGTGATCGTTAAGAAGGCTGAGAAGAATTTCCTTTAAGAATTGAACCCTAAAAAGCTCATTAATATCAGCTAGGCCAACGTGTGTGTTCTTTTCCACTCATTAAACAAAGGCTCTGTTGCTCATTTCCCTGCTCTCATGTAACTTTATAAGTACCATGGTCGTGTAGCAAGGTAAATTGGTGGTGGTGACTACTGTAGTGGAACCCTAAGTCGAGAAAAGTTGTCGGAAGCTCATGGAGGATTTTAATGGCGGAAATGCATGATGAGGGGGAGCGTACCGGAGAGGAGGAGTCGGGTGGAAGCATTGGTGAGCAGATCGTTGAACTGGGACTCGATCTCGTGGAGGAAGTCCTTGGCCTCCTGCAATGGCCTGGTGAGCTCTTGCCGGTATTGGATGAGCGCGTGGCAGTACAAGTCCTGTTGTAGATTTGGATCAGTTTCGAGTGCTCTGACAGTGTTTAATTGTGTGATAGATCGAGCTGAGAAGGTACCATGAACTGGTCGAGCTCCGGGTCGGGGCAAGCGTGGCGGTTGTGTCCGGCGGCGGGGTGGCCCAGAGCGAGCTGATGAAGCATAGCCGACAGCCTCGCCACCACTTCCGACGGCGCGCCGACCTTGAAAGATGGCAGCTGGACGATCAGGGATCCTGAGTCGATTAATTGAGTGTGTATATATATAGCACCTTTTGGCAGTCCGTGAAGGCTGCGAGGAGGTCGGAGTACTTGGGGTGCGACATGATCCTCGCCTTGATCTCCTCCGTGCCGCCGTCGGGGATTGGAGACGGCCCATGCGGCTGCGGCGGGGCTTGGAGGTGGGACTGAGGGGAGGAGGCGGAGGAGGAGGTGCAGGTGTAGTAGTGGTAGCTTTGAGGCTGCGGAGCAGTGAACGGGGGAAGGTAAAGGAACGGCCTCCGGCTCCCTCCGCCGCTGCCGCCGTACAATTCCTCCATCTCCGCCGCTGCCTTACTCGCAGACTTATAGCAACGGAGGGAAGGAAATCCAAAAAAAAGGGAAAAGAAATGGAAAAAGATAATAAGGAATAATGATCGTTAAAAAAGGAAGAACAACAAAAATTAATAGTAGCTAAATTAATTAGCCAGAGGATCGGTGGAAGCGGAGGAAAGATCGGAGAAGAAACAGGAACAGCTAGCAAGCCATTTAAGATGGCTATCGCTGAGATTTCTTTATCATGTCAAATCAAATCAAATCAAATCAATCAAACAGACGCGATGTGATGTGTGGCTTCCACCACCGCCTGCCTCCGGTCTCGATCCAATGGACCGATGGATTCAGAAAGGGAACGATTGAGCTTGCATTTGCATTGCGACTGGAAGAATTAAGCCGCGTAGGTCGTGAGGTTGATTAATATATCGAGGGAAATGATGAGGAAAGTTGGTGGGAGGGGAATTTGGTGGATCGGAGGATGATCAGGCCCTGCATCGGTCGGTGCGGGACCGGCGTAACGTAGCGAGGTTGCCGGAAGGCCGGCGAGACATCGCCGTGCTTTGTTGTCGGAGAGGACTGGTCCTTCTTCTCTTCTCTTCGGTGCATATATATCGAGATTGTTTTTGTTATGCGCTGCCTTTAATTTGTCGATTCTTTTGATTATTCCCTGTTTGATATTTGATTTAATATAATGGTTGCGAATGAGGACGACAGGCACTCGGTAAAGGTTTAAAACTCACAATATGGTATCGTTTCCGATTGTTGTTGATCATTTTGAATAATTAGATAAACATGTAAAAGTTCAAGGAGTATTTAGGGCGTTATCATCTTTCTTTTTTCTTCAAACGGAGTATTTAATAAGATTTGAACGATAAATCTTTTCTTTCAAGAGTGGATAGTGACATTTATATATATATATATATATATGGGAGACTGTTTGAATCATAAGTTTTTATCTTTTATTTATTTTTTTAAATTTTACTTTTAAAACTTAAGAATTGAATTATACTATTAAAAAAAATTAAAACGGGAAAAAATACTCGCTAAGTATACGGCACAAAAGTACCACATATCAAAATTTACAATATATATATCTATATATATATATCTATATATATATATATAGATATATATATATATATATTGCGGCCCAATGGTAATAAATTTTTTTAATTTTTTTAATTTATGACTATATCATTTAAGATTTATTTTTAAAATTTAAAGATTAGATTATAATATTAAGTAAAAAAATTCAAATCAAATAGAATATTTTAAGTGTTAATGTGATGTGTGATAACTCTATAACTTAACAAAATTATATATATATATATAAGATATATATTTATTATATATATATATATATAACAGTAAAAATAAAAAGATATATTTTTATTAGAATTATCAACAATATTTTTTATATTTATATTAAAAAATGTTAATTTTACTTTGGAGGAATATAAATTTAAGTTAAAAATTAAAAAATGTTCTTTTTATTTCGAAGGGTAAAATACTTGATTCGTATATTTTTATTTCTAAAATTACTTTTATTTTGAGTTCTCTATTAATTGCTACCTATTCAATGCTTTTGGAATATATACATTTCAATTCTAGTCCAAAAAATAAATTGTGTTATATATAGTCTATATAAATTATAAATTGTCTTTAAATCCCTAATTAAATCTTAAATTTTATCCTCAGTTTCTATGTCAGAAAAAATTCATTTCCACTCCCTACATGCAAAATTTCATTTGCTTCAACTCTCTAATAAGTATTGCTTTACATAATTGTCCTTATTATTTTTAAGTGCAAAAAGCCCAAAATGAGATATAGTATATTTTTTATCAAATAAAGTATAATTCTTTTTTCACTAGACTAATTGATTAGGTGTTCATACTTAATTGTCCTTATTTTTTTTTGATACAAAAAGCCCAAAATAAGATATAGTTCCTCCTAAATTCAGTATGACATAATTAAAATCTAATATATTTTCTATCAAATTAAGTAACATAATTTTTATACGTATAAAAAGTCCAAGAAAAAAATATAATTTTTCCTAAATTCAGTATATTTCAATTAAAATTTAGTATATGTTTTATAAAATTGAGCATAATTCTTTTTCCACCTGATCAATTGATTAAGAGTTTATACCAATTGATTAGCTTATGACGAATTGATTAGGTCGACGTCATACTCAATTTGATATAAAATATATTGAATTTTAGTTGAACGATACTAAATTTAGAAAGAATTATACTTGATTTCAGACTTTTTGTACTTAAAAAATTGAGGGATAATTCGGTAAATTTGTAGTTGGAACACATGAAATATTGTATGTATGAAATGAAAACAAATTTTTTTTAACATAAAGACTGAGGAGAAAATAAAATTTATATACAAAAAGTTTAGGATAATTTTTCCACGTATAAATTTTAATTACCACAACGTTAACACATCTACTCCCATAAAGATTAATAAATTATATTATAACTATAACCATCATAATACGCAACCGTCACATCCCGTCAAGACTGGGTCAATATATATTATAATAATATTTTAATTCTCATCAATAATATTATATTGTAATGTAACAATTATGGTTCATAATTTTTTAATTTGAACGTTTCTTCTCTAAACATATATCAACGTCATATTATATCAATTCCGAATCATAGCTAGTATAACATATTTAATTCTAACCAATAGTAATTAATATTATGTTATAGTAGTCAAGAGATCATAATTATTATAAATCTATAACTACGTAGTTATAGCAATTAAGGAATCCTAACTCCTACAGTCCTACATTCACAAAGTGGCTATGTGATCGTAGTGGTTATAATTACATAGCAACAGTTATAATTGTATAACTACTTCAATGGCATCAAAAATAAGAATAGTTTTAAAAAATAAAATATATAAAGACACGATTGGATATCTTTTTAGTGATAAATATAAATAGGACACTCTTTAATGATTCCAAGGGACACCCTTTGAATATTAAAAGGGAACCCTTTGAATATAAAGTAATATTATTTACATTACGAATAAAAAAATTGAAAATCAAATAAATATATATATATATATATATATATATATATATATATATATATATATATAGTTCACCAATATGCCTTCAATGTTCTTAAGAGAAATCACTTAATTTTTAGGGATTGACATAATTAATATTTACATAAATGATTATTTTAAAAAATTTTAAATTAATTCATAGTGGATGTAAAATATTTTATTAGATATATGACCTTCTCATACTAAGGGCTGCTTTCAGGGGCGTAACCAGAATTCAAAATTACCTAGGGTTAACAGAACCGAGAACCTTGAGAGTTGAAGTATCAAAAATTGTGAGTAAACAAGTAAAATTGAGTAATTAATCATGTTTGTATAAGATTCTCTAGAGGATGGGAAAAAAATAGATTTGGTATCATATTAATTTATGTTAAATAAAATTATGAGATATAACTTATATTTGCATATCTAGACTTATGTCGCTCATTACTTGACAAAACAGTGGTCACCTCACGTGTGGTCACTCGCAAAGTGATCGCATGCGAAACTATTGCTAGTAGCCTCAGGAGGCAGCGTTCACCTCGTGTACGGTTACTTCACGAGCGGTCGAACACGAAGCAATTTCTGATCGCCTAGCAAGGCAGTGTCCGCCTCACGAGGGCTTGTCGACCATCTCTCGAGTGGCCAACGCTTGTTGGTTCTTTATCAACGACGGAATTAATAGATTAGAGTAAAATTAGAGGAAAAAAAATGATATTACAGAGAGGAAAAGATACCTTACTGTCAGTAAATTCAGAATAAAAATATTAAACAAATTAAAATTAGTATATTTATTAATTTAAAAATATAATAATTTTTATAAAATTTATCATTCTAATTTGATATTTTATTTTTAAAAATAATTATTTTTAATTTGATGTTTTACTAATTAATAAATTTGTGATTAATTATAAAAAATAAGAAATAATCAAAATTATTAATTTTTTTTAGAAAAAAGGAGGTAGGGTTGGAGCCCACCCTAGCCAAGGATGGCTCCGCCCATGGCTGCTTTGTATCTAATCGATGAGTCGATCTGTTAAATTCGAAGGAATATAGATAAGAATGCGCGCATAATATTTCTTTTCTTATTACAGCCACAAAAGGGATGCCACTTATAGGGTTTACTAGTAAAGTGCTTTACTTCAACTATGAACTATTTTGGATAGTTTTGTTCAGCATGATGAAAAGTAGTCTTATATCAATGAAAATATATTTTCTTTAAAAAACCATGATTTTTCTTATATTTTTTAAATGAGCAATGATAGAAAGAGTGAAAATCATAATGAATGATATGGCATGACGTGGTTGTTGGTGCAATCTTGGTTAGGTCAGGGTTGACCTAGTTTGACTAAGCTTGGGTGAGCTTAGGTCTGATAAGCTTGGTAAGCTTATGGTATGGGCGAATGTTTCGATGTTTGATAATGATATTTGAATGTCATATGATGTTTGAATATCGTATGATGTCAAGTGGGTCAAGGTTGACTGGAGGCTGTTGGATACGATTTTGATGCCATCGATCGTTGAAAGTCAAGTTTGACTTCAAAATCGAAATCTACGTTTTGCGTAGATAAATCTGGACTATTTATTTGCTCAAAACCGATTAAGGGTGAATGAGAAATTAATTGTTTAAGATACGTTCAATGATGGCCGTCAGATCAAAGATCTGGCCAGATCGCAAGAAGGTGCGATCTGGAGCGTCGGATCAAAGATTTGAATGTGAACAGGGAGAATGGATCTGAGGCGTCGGATTAAATATTCTAATCTGACGGCCGAGATCAAGATGAATCTGAAGAGTTATAACTCTTCAGATAAATGGACGAGATTAAATGACCTTTAAAGGGTTATACCCTTTCGTTATGAACGGTCCAGATCTGTCCGAACCAAAGGATACTTACCTCTTCACTCAGTATAAATAGAACCCTCCACTAGATCATTTCATTCATTCAATCATTCGAAGCATTCAAGCATCTAAGCATTAGAGAGCTCATCTTCTGCATCGAGAGTCCGAAAATCCTACGGAAAGGTTCGCCGGTCTCGGAATTTGAAGTGCTACTATTCCGAGACGACGTCGTTGTATCTTGGGAACGAATTGCTGCTATCCGTGAGCACCGTAGCGGAGCAATATCGTTTTACGGAGATAGTGTCCAACACTAGCCTCGACGTAAACAAATTCAGTTTGCTACCTCCCGGCAGCAACTTCCCAGAAGTTCCGACGGTCGAGTAAAATCGACTAAGTCAAATACCGCGGAAATTACAAAAAGGTCACAGGACCGCCAACAATCGTAAAACGATATTGGTGCAATTATTATAAATAATTAACGTTAAGAGGAATCGAATTGGAGACCTCTTATATGCTAATTTAAGGTGGTAACCAACTGCACCACCACACCAAGTTAAGAGAATCTGCTCTACAATAAAGTTATTTGGCAAACTGAAATGGCCGTGATCAACGACATACCGACCTCCATCCCGCACGCCGAGAAGCCGGAGAAATTCGCCGGAGCCGATTTTAAGTGATGGCAGCAGAAGATGCTGTTCTACTTAACCACGCTAAACCTTGTACGGTTTTTGCGTGATGACCCGCCAGCCGCTGCGGAAAATAATTCCGAGAGTCAGGCTGCTCGCGAAGCGTGGTCACATGGGGATTTTCTGTGCCGCAACTACGTTCTCAATGCACTGGACAATGCGTTGTACAGTGTATTTAGCGTAATTGAGACAGTCAAATCCCTGTGGGAATCTCTGGAGAAGAAATACAAAACCGAAAACGCCGGACTGAAGAAATTCATCGTCGGCCGGTTTTTGGATTTCAAGATGGTGGATTCCAGGAGCATAATGTCTCAAGTCCAAGACATGCAAATAATAATGCATGATCTGGACGCCGAAGGCATGCCACTAAACGAATCATTCAAGGTGGCCGCGATAATCGAGAAACTCCCTCCGACGTGGAAGGATTTCAAAAATTACCTGAAGCACAAGCAAAAGGAGATGGCACTTGAAGACCTGATCCTAAAGTTGCACATAGAGGAGGATAATCGGAAATTTTCCGACTCTAAAGGAACAAAGCGGACAGTTGACGAGATGTCCAACCTGGCGGAACCGAGAGCCAAGAAGCCGAAACAACCAATCAAGAAGTCTCAAGGCAAATTCAAGGGGTCCTGCTACAACTGCGGAAAGTCAGGGCACATGTCCAAAGACTGCAGACGTCCGAAGAAGCCAACCAACGGCCGGAAGGATGTTGCAAACCAGGTCGCAACTTCCAACGAAATGGACCTGGACCTCGCTGCGGTCGTGTTTGAAGCCAATACGGTGGTGGACAACCCGAGGCAGTGGTGGATCGATACTGGAGCAACACGCCATATCTGTTCAGATAAGGCGCTGTTCTCCACGTATACCCCGATAAGCGGAAGAACGCTCTTTATGGGCAATTCCGCTTCATCCCATATTGTTGGACTCGGGAAAGTAGTTCTGAAAATGACATCCGGAAAGGAGCTAACTCTCATTGATGTGCTCCATGTTCCCGACATCAGAAAGAACTTAGTTTCTGGAGCGGCACTTGTTAAAGCCGGCTTCAAATTGGTGTTCCAGTCCAACAACTTTGTACTTACGAAGAACGGTGTCTTCATAGGTAAGGGATACTTGAAACAAAATCTGTTCAAGATAGTTGTAATGACTGTACACCGTGAATTTAATAGTAATAAAATAAAAGCTTCCAGCTATGTTGTTGAGTGTTTTTATTTATGGCATGATCGACTCGGACATGTTAACAATAATACACTAAAACGTCTCGTCAAGCTAAATTTATTACCGAACATCGATATTGATGAAATGCACAAATGTGAAGTGTGCGTGGAAGCGAAAATGACGAGACTACCCTTTCACTCGGTGGAAAGGTCAACGACGCCTCTAGAATTAATACATAGTGATCTATGTGATTTAAAATTCGTGCAAACTAGAGGAGGTAAAAAGTACTTCGTTACTTTTATCGATGACTGCACGAGGTTCTGTTATGTCTTTCTTTTAAGAAGTAAAGACGAAGCCTTAGAAGCTTTTAGAACCTATAAAACTGAAGTTGAGAATCAACTTGATAAACGAATTAAAACAATTCGTAGCGATAGAGGTGGAGAATATGGTGCACCGTTTGATGAATTCTGCTCAGAATTTGACATTATTCATCAGACAACGGCGCCCTACTCACCGCAATCGAATGGCGTTGCCGAACGTAAAAATCGAACACTGAAAGAAATGATGAATGCTTTGCTAATAAATTCAGGCTTACCCCAGAACTTGTGGGGGGAAGCTATATTATCAGCAAACCACATTCTCAATAAAATCCCTCACAAGAAAAATGACAAAACGCCATATGAACTATGGAAAGGCCGCGAGCCGTCATACAAATACTTGAAAGTGTGGGGGTGTTTAGCAAAGGTCGAAGTACCTAAGCCAAAGCAAGTAAAGATTGGACCTAAAACGTTCGATACAATATTTGTCGGATATGCCCAAAACAGTAATGCATATCGCTTCATAGTTCATAAGTCAGACATTCCTGATATTCATGTGGGTACAACCATTGAATCTCGGAATGCAATATTCTTTGAAGACGTGTTCCCAAATAAAAAGGGAAACGTTCAAAGTGATGACAACGAAAGTCCAAACGAAGATAACATTCCAGAACATAGTTGTCATAAAAGAACTATTGACGATCAAAGCAAAGAGCCACGTCGGAGCAAACGGGCTAGAGTTGAGAAATCGTTTGGGCCAGATTTCATGACCTTCATATCAGAAGTAGACCCAAGAACTTTAAGCGAAGCTCTCTCTAGTCCCGACGCCCCATTGTGGAAAGAAGCAGTCAATAGTGAAATCGAGTCCATCATGAATAATCATACTTGGGAATTAGTAGACCTTCCTTCTGGTACTAAACCATTAGGTTGTAAGTGGATACTAAAACGCAAGTATAAAGCTGATGGATCGGTTGACAAGTATAAGGCCAGACTTGTAGCCAAAGGTTACAAGCAAAAGAAAGGTCTTGATTACTTCGATACCTACTCACCGGTGACAAGGATTACGTCCATACGAGTGCTGATAGCTATAGCAGCACTGTATGACCTTGAAATACACCAAATGGATGTTAAGACTGCATTCTTAAATGGTGAATTGGAAGAAGAAATCTACATGGAGCAACCCGAGGGGTTCGTAGCTTCGGGAAAAGAGGACAAGGTGTGTCGACTTGTTAAGTCGTTGTACGGACCTAAACAAGCGCCCAAACAGTGGCACGAAAAATTTGACAAAATAATGCTGTCAAACGAATTCAAAATAAATGAACGTGACAATGCATTTATGTCAAAAGCACACCTGAAAGCTATGTAATCGTCTGTCTATACGTAGACGATATGCTTATAATGGGAAGTAATCATGATATAATCATGAATACTAAGAAAATGTTGACCAAGAATTTCGACATGAAAGATATGGGTCTAGCAGATGTCATATTGGGAATTAAAATTCTCAAGACATCCAATGGGATAGTTTTAAAACAATCCCATTATGTAGAGTCAATATTGAAAAGGTTCAATGCATACGACCTCTCTACTGTCAAAATGTCGATGGATCTAAGTCAACACTTAGCAAAAAACCATGGTGAGCCCATATCACAATTGGAATATTCTCGGATAATAGGCAGTTTGATGTATCTCACAAACTGTACTCGCCCGGATATTGCCTGTGTGGTCAACAAATTGAGTCGTTTCACGAGTAATCCAAACGACACTCATTGGAAAGCATTAATGCGAGTTCTTAGATATTTGAAATATACTATGAACTACGGATTACATTATGGAAAGTATCCCACTGTCTTAGAGGGATATTGTGATGCTAATTGGATATCGGATACAAAAGACTCCAAATCCACTAGTGGATATGTATTCACGATCGGTGGGGGAGCGGTGTCTTGGAAATCCACTAAGCAGACGTGCATTGCTCGGTCTACTATGGAATCCGAGTTTATAGCACTTGACAAAGCAGCTGAAGAAGCTGAATGGCTATGGAACTTCTTGGAAGATATTCCGAGCTGGATGAAACCTGTGCCCGCCGTACTTATCCACTGTGATAGTCAATCGGCGATTGGAAGGGCACAGAGTAGCATGTACAATGGTAAGTCACGACATATACGCCGTCGACATAATACCATTAGGCAGTTGATCTCGAATGGAGTGATTGCAATCGATTATGTCAAATCTAAAGATAATTTGGCAGATCCCCTTACGAAGGGGCTAAATCGAGATCAAGTATACTGCTCATCAAGAGGAATGGGATTAAAAATCTACAACTAAAAATGGCTGTAGCGGTAACCCAACCTTGTTGACTGGAGATCCCAAGATCTTGGTTCAATGGGACAACGAAGTTACAGAAGTTGTGTAACAGCACAAGAGATGTGTTATCTTTATCCCAATCCTAGGATGAATTGGTGCTGCCCTAACACATGTAGTGAGGCTAAACTTATGCTTTTAATGACTTCTATACCTTTACAAGGTGGAGTATAGTAGGATACTCTTGATAGAAGTGTCACCTATGTGAGTGTGAAGACAGGCCGCTTCAATGAAACACTCATGAATCCAAGATGGTGTCCATGGCCGAAACGGAACCAACCCATGAGAACTAAAAGTAGGTGAGATGAGTCTCTGTGTGGGTGTTATTGTCTTAGTATACACCAACAGCTGAGCAATTCGAGACATCACGTTCACTGCGCAGCCTAGTATACTCGATAGTATTCCACTACGGAAGGTTCAAAGCCACAAGCTACCTATCCCGATGCATTGACTTATCGATTGGACTCTTGTAAAGTGTCAGCATGCATACATGCAATAAATGCATTAATTTCCATTCATGTGGGGGATTGTTGGATACGATTTTGATGCCATCGATCATTGAAAGTCAAGTTTGACTTCAAAATCGAAATCTACGTTTTGCGTAGATAAATCTAGACTATTTATTTGCTCAAAACCGATTAAGGGTGAATGAGAAATTAATTGTTCAAGATACGTTCAATGATGGCCGTCAGATCAAAGATCTGGCCAGATCGCAAGAAGGTGCGATCTGGAGCGTCGGATCAAAGATTTGAATGTGAAGAGGGAGAATGGATCTGAGGCGTCGGATTAAATGTTCTAATCTGACGGCCGAGATCAAGATGGATCTGAAGAGTTATAACTCTTCAGATCAATGGACGAGATTAAATGACCTTTAAAGGGTTATACCCTTTCGTTATGAACGGTCCAGATCTGTCCGAACCAAAGGATACTTACCTCTTCACTCAGTATAAATAGAACCCTCCACTAGATCATTTCATTCATTCAATCATTCGAAGCATTCAAGCATCTAAGCATTAGAGAGCTCATCTTCTGCATCGAGAGTCCGAAAATCCTACGGAAAGGTTCGCCGGTCTCGGAATTTGAAGTGCTACTATTCCGAGACGACGTCGTTGTATCTTGGGAACGAATTGCTGCTATCCGTGAGCACCGTAGCGGAGCAATATCATTTTACGGAGATAGTGTCCAACACTAGCATCGACGTAAACAAATTTAGTTTGCTACCTCCCGGCAGCAACCTCCCGGAAGTTCCGACGGTCGAGTAAAATCGACTAAGTCAAATACCGCGGAGATTACAAAAAGGTCACAGGACCGCCAACAGAGGCTTGACTGGGAAAAGACCTAGTGGGACTAGGTGAAGTCCAGGTAGATAGGGGAGATCGTACGCTGGCATGGGAAAAGACCTAGTGGGACTAGGCACACCTAGTGGGACTAGGTGCAGTCCAGGTAGATCGGGAAGATCATACGCTGGCATGGGAAAAGACCTAGTGGGACTAGGCACACCTAGTGGGACTAAGTGAAGTCCAGGTAGATCGGGGAGATCATACGCTGACATGGGAAAAGACCTAGTGGGACTAGGTGAAATCCAGGTAGATCGGGGAGATCGTACGCTGGCATGGGAAAAGACCTAGTGGGACTAGGCACACCTAGTGGGACTAGGTAAAGTCCAGGTAGATCGGGGAGATCGTACGCTGGCATGGGAAAAGGCCTAGTGGGACTAGGCACACCTAGTGGGACTAGGTGAAGTCCAGGTAGATCGGGGAGATCGTACGCTGGCATGGGAAAAGGCCTAGTGGGACTAGGCACACCTAGTGGGACTAGGTGAAGTCCAGGTAGATCGGGGAGATCGTACGCTGACATGGGAAAAGACCTTGTGGGACTAGGTGAAGTCCAAGTAGATCGGGGAGATCGTACACTGGCATGGGAAGAGACCTAGTGGGACTAGGTGAAGTCCAGATGGATCGGAGAGATTGCATGCTGGCAAGGTGGAAGTCTACCGAGAGACTAGACCTAACTCGAGGGTTAGGCGAATCTGGTTGGGAACCAGGGTAAGTCCAAGCTGGGAGCTAGGCAGGAGAAATCCAAGTTGGTCAACGGGGTTGACCGGACACTTGGTAGGGGATCCTAGACTTGTGGAAACAAGTTAGGTTGGACTCAATCGATTGGGTGAATCGATCAGCTGATCGATTAGGGAGGTTTGTGGCTAGTCCAGAAGGTGGCTGAATCGATTGGGTAATCGATTCAGACCTTTCTTAATCGATTGGTCAATCGATTAAGGTATCTCTTGATCGATTGGGGTAATCGATCACTGGGGTTTGCGCGAGAAGACAGTGAGGCTCTGAATCGATTGGGTAATCGATTCAGGCTACCCGTAATCGATTGGCTAATCGATTACGGTTCGAAAACTAGCCGTTGAACGGCTAAATCCTACGTGGTAATCGATTGGGTAATCGATTACCAAACCCTAGGCGTCGGGTATAAGGTTTTTCACGCAGGTTTTTGGCTGCAACTCTTCTCCTCTTCTTCTCCAACATTATTGCCATTTCAAGGGAAGCCTTGGAGGACATTGCTGCTGCATTTCTAAGGTTCTAGAGGCAATCACAAGCTTGAAGATAGCAAGGAAAGCAAAGAGAGTTTATTTATTGTAAATCTTGTAAGATTTCTTTTTGTATTTGCTTAGATCCTTGTTGTATCTTGTTGTAAGCTTGTAAGAGGTTTCTCCACCTCAAGAAGGAGACTTTCATAGTGCATGAGAGTGTGAGGAGAGTGGATCCTTGGATTACTCACCCGACTGGGGTGGATACCAAGTAAATCTCTTATGTTAGCGTTTGCTCGAGTCTTCCGCCGCGACAAATCATCACGGAGCAAATCATAGCTAATCACCCCCCCTCTAGCTCGCCAATCGGTCCCAACAGTGGTATGATGTGGCACTTTACATGCACACGCCCGATTATCGCTTGGACACCATCGACGGTCTTCGACCGCCGTCCCGAATCAAACTATACCCTGGGGGGCACGGTGAACCCGTTGGAGATCGTGCATGCAAGGTGCTACGTCATTCACTATGATTTTCTCTCTCTCATTTTCACTCTCCCAATTATTATTCTTTTTAAATTAGGAATTTTGCAACCCCAATATAGTGATACTGACCAACTGAGATGAATGCTAACCTCTTTTATTCCAATTGAAAGAAATCACTTAAATTTAAATTGAGACTTAGTTAAGAAAATATTTACGGGAATAATATAATAGTCAAGTTGGAGTACAAATCTTCTGTCCTGAAACTGTCCTTGTCCTCGTGTCCCAACTCGTCGGCGGTAGCCGGTGAGTTGTCTTGTCACTCCTCGAGGGAGCCGCTAATCCAATAAAAATCGGACAACATCTCCCCTATACGATGAGACAATCTGAATCCATTGTACACGGCCTACACGACCCCCTCTATGACCTCGGTCTACACGGTCGATAAACATAACACAACAGAAATAAAAATACATCACAGTAAATGAAAATACGTGTCGGCACGACTTGCATCACAAACATATAGTCATAAATTCTTCCAGAGCACACAAAATACATAAACACAAAGTATGGGACAAATATAAGACCACTGAAACCAAAAATGAAAAATAAAGGAAAGCAAAGCTACCACAAGGACAACCCAAAAACTGGATCGTCTCGACAGAGGGGGGACTGGCTGTTGGGCTCTCTCCTGGCGACTCCAAATATCTCAGCTTGTAAATAAAAATAGAACAATTAGGGTGAGTCTAGGGAGACTCTACGGGTATATAAACAGATAAATATGCATGGCGGTAAAGAAGTTATACAATAGCAGTATTGAAGCAAACAAATATATTCTCAAAAGGGAAAGCCAGAATATATGATCGACACACTACATGCAAACTATACCCATATCAAACTCACATGCGGAGTATGATAGTCACAAATTCCCAAACCTGAATGGTCACCAGACCATAAACAAATAAAGTTCCTCTTGTATGTGTATGTCATCCAAATGCAACAAATTAACATAGCTCAAACAAGTGCAACAAACATAAACAAATACAATCTATGCAATCGTGCACATGATGCAATGACATGGTCACCCCTGATGCCAGTCAGCCACCGTCACCGATCATGGGTGAGGTCGAGTGGCGCTCTGCTATCACTGCTCCTGAGTGACCGAGTGGATAAGA